>JAEQML010068668.1:0-18095 GCA_016904865.1 Pissodes strobi | reverse complement strand
TACCATGGAATACTTTAATGAAAATTTGAAGCCTGTTTCGAGGTCAGTAACATTTTAAAAATTATCAATGTTAATTTTAAAATTAATTCAATTTGTCCCATTTATATTCGAAGGTTTGAAGCAATGCAAAACAAGATCCCAGAAGAATAAAATTATTAAATCAAATATTTGTCATACTTACTTTTGTATGCAGCTGTGCACAGTTTTCCAAAACTGATCTTCAGATTGAAACTCCAACAAGGAAATTAATGTCCTCACAACACTAGATTCTATTGTTACTGCAATCACTGTTGTAAAGCCAGACAGTTTCTTGAATAGATCATCTAGTTGGGACCTAACCTAGAATAATAGATATTTTCATTATACAAACTTGTTTCTCGGATTTTGAAGAAATAAAAAAGGTAGCTGACTTGGTCAAGGTTAAATTGGATAAGCTACCTTTTCAATAACAACAAAAATCGCCCTTTAATGATCTGAACTGACCTGATTTTCATATCTTCTTTTTGCGCTGGACGATAACTTCTCAGAAGGCACTAGTAATATATCCACCACAGCTTCAGAATCATTTTTTTCCGAGTAACTTGTTTTGCTCTCAGATCTCGCCAGTAAATTTGAACCTTGCAGATTGTCAGTTATGCTATCATTGCGTATTTTCAAAATTTTCGGAATATTTTCGACGAATTCCGGGATGAGGTATGTTTTCTCTTGAAATCTGTCAAAACTAAGAAAAAAGCAGTTACTTTTACTTCTAAGGATATATATAATATATATATCGAAAAAACACATAAATTATAGTACTAGCAAGACAAATTAAAAACGTTTGAATTAATGAATGAGATAATGCAGGCGGGTAAATCCATCGGACGTATTTTAGACCCCCCAATCTGGGGCTATTTGCCCCCACTTGATGAATTAATTTTGCGCGATTATTTCCTTCCTATCAATTTTGACCAATCACTGTCAAGGATTTGTATGTCATATTTAATTTTCAAGTGGAAAAATTGCATGACAGCTCCTGTCAGTAATTTTCCCGGAAAAATGTTTGATTAGACGTATTATTTTTTTCAACGGTTGATCCACCGATTGCACCGGTTGAGCCATTTGACGTTCTTTTATTGTTCGATGGACCATCGGTTGTGTCTCAATCGTGTTCTTTTATTCGCGATGGATTAACGTATAGTTGCATCAGCTTCCACCGGCTCGCCAAGTCGGTTGTTTCGGTGTACTGTGGTGGGGAACAACTTTTCTAACCTATGCATTTAACATTTGTTTGTTTTGAATTTAGAATTTCAAATTTTGATACATAGAATCATTGTTAAATTGTTTAGATAAATATAAATATAAACAATGATATAATGGACTTCTTTCCTTGAAGAAATTTCTGAAAAGTATTTTAAGCTCTATAAAAATGATATGATATTTGAAAATCTTCAAGAAAATTGTAAATCAGTTGGATCTGGATCTCGGAGTTACTAATATAATGCTTTCGTCATCATCATCAGAATCGGAGTCGCTGGAATACAGTACTATCGCCGCTAAGGCGACCGCAACAGAGATCATATTATCAAAAACTTCTGCAAAAATTACAAATACAAATTATTGTTGTTTATATAGTATTTAAACGTCAAAGTCAAACGTCAAGCTTCCATCAATGCGTTCTTATTTTCTCAGAACCGGTGTCCACCGGTTGGTGACGACAGGACCCTAGAAATGTCAACCGTAAAAACATCGGTTCACCAATGATTGAATCCACCGGTGAATAAAAGAATACGCCTATAGGTACTGCCAAAATAAAAAATTGTTCAATTTCTATCTAGTTATCAGCGAATGACTTTAGCAAAGCGATTCCACGTAGCAACCTAACGACGCTTTCATTTTAAATAATTTTTCGCAAAAAAAGTAATTTTGTGCAACATGGAGCGTTTTGGATATGTTCCAAACGAAGAAATCAATCAAGAAGTAAAAAATAGCGTACCCAGTAATACAGTAAAGCCACACAACAGCATTTGGAAGCAGTTTATGAGTTTTTGCTCTGAAAAAAAGTACGTAATTGATAAAAGTACAACAGTATCAACTTTGAATTTAATTCTCAAAAACTGGGCTTGGAATATGCGTAAAGTCAATGGTGAGGAGTATAAAGAACATTGCGTTAAAATAATGTGGAACATCGTCGCCAAAACGCTACAGGAAACGTTTTTTGTGGATTACAACACTGTATTCGATCAGTTTCACGATATTGAATTTAACGTGACGCTCAAAACGCAAAAAAGAAGAAATCTTCAGAAACAAGGAGATAAAAGAAAAACAAGTTCGACTTCACTAAAACTCGATGAATACCACAAAATTATATCTTTATGGGACGAAAATACACCCAGTGGGCTACAACGCAAGTTTTACCTTATAGCATCAATAAATTGTATGATGCACTACTTCAAACCAGAGACAGACTGATGGAATTAAAACAGGTATGTTTTTCTACTATTTTTTTCTCTTTTGAGGTTTGGTTTTTTTTTTAATTAGGAAATATGGAAAAAATTATATTTTGACAACCAAGTAATGAAATGTTTTCTCTTGTTGCAGGAAGAATGGAATACAACCCAGTTTTCAGTAAAACCGCTCAAGGAGGTGCAAAAAAAAATGTGCGACAGCAAATGGTTAGTTCCAAACACTAAGCGCCCTGAATTTTGTTTGATGTAACTGCTATTAAAAAGAAGAAATAGCTTTTATTCAGTAGAGAAAAACTCAAAATATAAAAATATCTTTATAATAACAAAATCTATTCATCGTCAGTGTCCGTATCTTCTTCAGAAATGACCGCCATGACTTCAGAATTGCATTCCAGTATTTTTGATGTGTAAATACCTTACGCGGCGGTATGAGGGTAAATCTCGGCAAATGGGATGGAAATGTGAGGACGGAAATGTCTAAACCGATGTGACATCATAATCCATGCGCATTAAGGAGCAAGCTGATCCAGCTATCCGCTAGGGCGGCATTAGATTTTCATGTCCATGATGTCGATATAGGACATAGACACATCAGTGTCTCGAGTACTAGCAGAACCGCTCTTTTTTTTTCTTATTGTAAGTTTGTTTTTACATAATGTTCTGTGCCATGTAACTGCATGGCACAGAACATTCTGTACAAACAAACTTGCAATAAGAAAAACCTGCCACCTGCCTAACCCAAACTCTCTCTCGCCTATTGTACAATACAATAAGCCTTTTTACACATTACGGTGTTAGAATACTAATATCCATATATATCCAATTAAATTAAAAATATAAGGTCATTATTTGAATAAAGTCAATGAAGACATTTTCGATTATATTGAAATTTATTTTTCCTATACGGTAGTAAAGAAGGGAGCTACGGGGAAAAGTGAGATGTGAGAAGATAACTACTTTTTACATTTAACTCTATATCCCCATTACTATTTGAGAAAAGAAAGATTCTTGCATTTGTATTCTAGATACATGGGGCAAACTTTTTGCAAGAATAAAATTCTTGAATTGAGCCTTTATTTCGGAGAAAACGCGAGGTGAATACAAACATGAGTATATTTCAATCAGATTTTGCCCAGGTTCAAACTGAGATATTTCAATCTTTAGATTTATTTTGCCATAAGGGCCAATGTATTCTGCATATTTCAAGGAACGATAAAAAATATAATTCGAACAAAAACGTAGATGAATTTTATATGAGGACATTCATAAATTAATATACGTTCATACAATAATCTCGATTTTTAGGTATACTGCCCTTTTGCCCGTTCTGATTTTGTATTTATCTTGTAGTATAATTCTGCGAAAATTTCAGCTTGTAACCCCGAGGTGCCCACAAAAGGCAATATAAATTATAAGTAGCACTCTACTATAACGAAATAATGCAAGTAAGCCTAAGCCTAAAATGTCAACGAATTACTATTGTAGAATTTCTTGCATTGTAAGTAGTTTATTGTGTGTCCATTACAAATCAAGGCGGTTTCGATATGCTGGCGACGTATTTTGAATGTGTTCAAAATGCCGTAATTGCAGTCAGAGCCTATTTACCATATCCCGGAAGACGGGTATATGAAGGAAGAGCTTTTAAACAAATAGCACAACGTTTACGTACCTCCGGCAGTATTCATTTATATTGAAGATGAAATACTGGTCGAACAGAATTGTAAATCTTCTTGCTTACATTAGATTTAATCCCCACGTGGGACATAGCCCATGGCACAGTGGAAAACAAATGCCTTAATTTTTTTCTTTTTTTTTGGTACAATTTACAAATTGGTAGTATAAAGATCTGTAGTATCTACAACATTTCATTGAGAAAAATTAGATTATTTATTTGCTTACAAAAAAAAATTAGTTAGCAAAATCATGTGAATGATCAATGGCTGACACAAATAATAAGTATAATATTTTCAGCAGAACTTATGTGTCTATACAAGATTAGAAAATATGTGATTAAATCGAAAATTTTTATTTTGTAGGTTCCGCCCTTATTACCTTGTGCTAGACCTAGCCCTCACTCCAGATCATTATGAAAGACGGCTTGATCAATCTAGCCGTATGTCTTATTAATATACTAAGAGAAAATTCCCGTTTGTTTTCGATAATTCTTTGGGTAGATGAGAATAGATTTATCAGCGACGGAGGTTTAAGTTTAGGTAATATGCACTACCGTTTTCAGCGAAACCCCCACTGTATGCAGAAACTGCAGTATCAAGAGCGTTGGAGTATAAACGTATGGTGTGGCATAAAAAGCACGAAAACAATCGGATCCGTTATTTTTATGAATCCTTTAATTGAAGGGTGTGTTTGAATTTTTTTGTAAAACGAACTACCACTGATCTCAACCTGAAATGGAAAAACGTTAAATTATGTACTGATAATGAAAACATTTTGAACATTTAAGAAGGCATTACGCAGTTGCTGTTCAGATATTGCAGACAATTATTATTGTTCAGTTTGGGTCTGTATTGTTGTTGGTTCGGTGGCCTTTAAATACGCTCCAAATGAACTCAATACAAAATTTGCACCAGATCTAAGCCTGAAGAAGTGTAAAGAAGAAACGAATAAAGATATCGAAATGCGGTTAGCGCCAAAATATAGGTATTTTTACACTCTTTAAAACTGACGTAAAGAAACTACATACATATAATTGTTTGTAATCAGCGCCCTCTGGAGAAAGATATAACGACTAGCGGTCATAACCAATTCCACGTTATAACAAGCTTATCATTTTCTTTCAAATAAACTCAAGTTTGGTTAATTTGGATATAAAGCAATTTGAAAGTTAAATTATTTAGCCGCTTCCCATTCCCCTATCATTGAAGATACAAGAAACGTTCATTCAAATTTCCGTTTTCAAAAAATTTCAAACATATGGATATTTGTTGAGAAAATGTAAATTTTATGTTTTGGTGTTTACGTGTTTACCTATTTACGGCCGACCTAAAAAATAAAAAATAATTTCAAGCGATTATTTTTCAAATTGTTTACCTTTCTCTAGAGTCTTTATCCAAACTCTTCGTTCGAACCAAGATCCGGGCATTTTCCTTCAGTATAATGGCATAAGATACATTCAAATCCATTAATTGCTCTTGAACGTCTGTTATGTTTGAAGCTTCTGTAAGGAAACATTTAACTCCTGCTGCCCACAGACTTTTTAAAATCTAAAAAAAAAAAATATTTATAAAGGAAAAACAGTTAGTGAGCATATAAACAATGTTTTCAGCTTATTTAGTTATATATCAAATGAGTATTTTCAATAAAACATAGAACATAATTTTTCTGAGCAAAATCATGAGCTATTTTAAGACAGGCTTTATTAGCAATTACACTTCATTTTTGCTGACGTCTCGATAGGTGGTTCATCATCCTTAGGAAACATGATGGATGGTTCTGAAAATAATAGCAGCCACCTATCGAAACGTTGGCAAAAATTGAAGTGTAATTGGTAATAAAACCTATCCTAAAATAGCTCACGATTTTCTCTAGAAAAATCGTGTCACAAACAATACAATGAAGGGTATCTTGGTTAAACTTAACGCTCTGTATGTTTTATCCATGATGACACGCCTTGCTTAGCGTGCAGGAGTACAGTTCAGATGGTTCGGAATTGTTTTACGTCGGGGAAGAAGAGAAGATTAAAGAAAGCAGTTCAGTTAAAACAATAACAATGTATATTGGCCAAACCTAACGAGAAAATATTAACAATGTCTATTGGTCAGAAACGTAATAAAATTCTATTATACCAGATTACTAAGGCGCGCATGCTTTCTCGATTTGAGGTATGTATTTTAATTGTTTATAGGTCTTTGGTCACACTCTTATAAATATAGTTTTTCTTAAGAGTTTTATGTTGCGTTTTCTTTATGGTGAAAAAGCACGTGAATATTTCACGAAACTTTTTAACTAGTTAACAGACTCTACTTGGAAACTTATCTTTCCCAGAACCCTGACAAACTTATCATCGATTTGACTTTTACTACTGCGGTTATGAAACCCCTAGACTCAGCAACCATGTGGCTAACCGGTACTAGGTTTGGGTCAGGAATAAAGGAGTAGAACCTGAAGGCAGCTATGTAGCTAACCCAAGAGCGAATAGAACCTAAAGGCAGCCATGTGGCTAACCTAGGAACTGGTTTAGGTGAGACAAAAGCCTGCCGAACTGAAGGCTCCGTAGCGTATTTATATTTTAAAAAGTGATGACCATTGCTCGCTTAAGGTTCATAATCGCCTCCGTTGATTGCTCGCGGCTCGCGTTGTTTATAGTTTGCCTTTAATGTTTATATAACAATTTCCAAGTTCAAGTTCAAACTTAGCACAGGGTGATATTAATTTAGTAGCTTTTAGTAGCTTATGCATTTAGTAGATCACAATAGTAAGAACAGGACGTGACTCCTTCAGACATAGAACAGAATAAATTCTGAGTACTTTAATGGCCAGTTTTCATTGTTAGAATCGATCTCATATCGTCCTCGTATCGTGCTGTTGTCGCCAGGAACGCCTATGCGCAGTCTTACTTAAAACTACATTGGAAAACTGCATTGCCGTTTTAACCAGACCTGTCGTGTTCCTGTCGTGCTGCTATCGTGTCATAACTGCTTGCCATCAATCGCTTGTGGAGGCGATTCGCGACAGGCGACCGAAGCGGACACGAGCACGGTAGCAGCAGGGTGGGCTTAATGAAATCGGCAGTATGGGCGCCCACGAAGCACCTTAATTATGACCACCGATGGTCGCCCACACTACGTTCGGTTATCAACGCTTGCTGATAAAGGCAGCTGAACAACGATATGCACCTCGAGGACGCATGATTGAGGTTCGTGAGTGAGTTATGCACCATGGACGTAGAACTATGTATTCTCGTGCAAGACCATCTTGCACTCTAGGATTTATCCCATAGAGATTACGACAATCAGCTGGTAAAATACAACATCTGGCGGGCTATAAGTGATCAACTGGGAAAAACTTATAAGCATTGTAATTCTGCAAATAGTTATGTAACACCAGACAAGCAAGCACAATTTTATCGGCATTTTGAAGGTGTGTACAAAATCATAAATCTTTGCACCGATATGCCAAAGGCATTCTCTATCACCCTCCGCGCTCGAGGCAGTCTATAGTTAAAGATTGTATGTGAGTTATCCTTTTGAGCTGTGTTACGTGGATAAGGTAGCATCAAATAGCTTTTTGAAGGAAATCCTTCATTCAGGGTAACAAGTCTTCACCTCCAGGAAGTACCCTCGGGTTTGGCAAACGCATGTCGCCTTCCTCAAATAGAGTTCCAATGAAAGATCTTGCCAACAAACCTGCATCATTTGCCTCTCCATAACCCGTCTAAATCAACCACAATAAATCTATGGTCGGCACCAACCAATGCCAGCAAGACGATTGAGAATGTTCCATTATAATTATAGTAAAGACTTGGGTCGGGCTTGTAGTACTACGTGCTTTCCATTTATAGCAGCAAAACAAATTGGAAATTGCCACAACCTTTCAAATTCTTCGGCGATTTTCAGCCAGTCGGCCTCCGTGAAAGTTGCCAATTCATAAGGAGACAAACTTTGCATACAATTTGGCATGTCGGTCGTCGTGATAATTGCATGAACAGCAGTTTGGGAAACTCGGTAGCTGAAGCTCATGGATATTTGTCATTTTTCAGATGAGAGGTATCCACAAACCAAAAAATATCCTAATGTAATGTCAAATATAAAAATCAAAATCGAACAACCGTAATGTTAGAGCGAGCCGTTTCTCTGGTGCCATACTTTTCCTGAACGTGGTGTTCTTTCTTTGAAGGAGTGGTTTTACCAGTTCCAACAAGTGTGCAAATTTTGCATAACTCATTCTGAGGTAACTCATAAATTTACCTGGATCGTCCTAAAGTCTTAGAAATATAGTGTGGAAATCTCCTTCCTCATCTCTTATTCTGTATAATGGATGTACCCACATCCGTTTCCTCTTCTCCTTGCGCTTCAGAGAAACAAACTATCACAACATGCTCCTCGACTTGATCAATCTCACTTACTGACACCGTGAGATGTTTGCTTAGGGTATGGGCACACGACATGAGCATGATGATGAAAACTAGCCTTGCTACTACCAAAATACAAGTAATATTTTTTGTTACAAAATGTCTTGATTTACACAATGCACAGAGCATTTAATGTGATCTGTTGTCCAGAGCACTCTATATAATGTTCTCGTAGTTCTTTTGCAATACTTCAGACAACTGTTAAAACAGATAGACGTCAGGGGCATAGCCGAATAGTTCTTTCGGCTATGTCAGGGAGTTTTATGTGCAGCCTGCAAGTGATCGTTTAACGACATGATATAACAAATATCATCAAAAACTTTAAATGTTAAAATAATTTTAAATCAGTTATATTATTAAAAAACAAAATTATGCAAATAAATTGCATGAATTAATTAATAATTAACACCTAGAATCTGTTTTCTACAGTTTTATTATTTACATGTAAAAAATTATGGAATTACCTTCGTTTTTTCCTTTATCAATTGCTTCGATCCCACTGAAAAAACTATAGCATCTAAAGCATCTAATTTGGGTTTATCTTCGCTATTCTGCTTTTGAACTGCTTGAACTAGTTTATCCAATGAAATCGATATTCCTGGAAAAAAAATAATATTCGAATATGTTACCTTTGGATATTCATATAGTATACTTGTATTTTTGCAAAATTGGACAAATACAGGCGTTTTATTTCAGTAATATGGTGATATTAGAGATATTTTCATTTATGCAGTATGACCTCGAATAGACTATGTCAATAAATAATACAGCCCGGGTACGTAAACACTCTTTACTCAACTAAAGAACGACATGACAACATCAAAATGATTGTAATATATAAATATGCATAAAACGTTAATTAAACATAAATTGCCGGACCGATAACATTTTAAGACGAGAATACACATGCAAGTAAAATAGCATGCCAGTGGCCAGTAACTTGTACGCTAACTACTTATCCTTGGAAGACCAAAAATGCACATGCTAGCAAAATAGCCATGACACAGTGTCAGTAACTTGTATACTAACTACTGGTAGGTGGAATTTCCTCGGAGCAGCTATCACTGACGATAATCGCGTAGTGATTATCGCTGAGCGATAATCGCCATGCGTGTATCGGTAATTTTCCTATTAGTTGTTCGTTCGTTCTGTATCAGTCAAGTCATTGGAATGAGTTTAAAGCGGAGTAGAAAACTACTTGCGGCTTATATGGTGTACGAAGAAGCCGAAGATGATGTGTGTGGTTCAACGAGATGAGGTCGATACGATATATATCTCTAGACCGAAGCAGGACTTTTTCACTCAGTTAATACAAACCCATTTGAAGCCTGACGATAAAAAATTCCGAAATTTTTTCAAATTGAATCGACCTCAGTTTAAAGTAAGGAAAAGTCGTTGGTCGCAGCGACTATATTAGCTCTCGGAGAAGGCAGTTTGCGATGCACGCTGCCCCCGACGATTATCGCCGGAGGCTGTCGCTTGGAGGAAAGTGATTCCATAAAAGAACAGTATCAGTCTCAGCGTGATCGTCGCAGCGATGATCGCTGAACGATCATCGCAGCTATCGCTCGGGGGGAATTTCACCTTAAGACTACCCACATACACATGCGAGTTTTGGACGTGCCAATCTCTGAAAACATCTCATCTCGGTCGTGGGTTACGCTCAGATATAGCAAAAGTGTTGAATTGTATTGAATTGGTTTGTTAAAAATGGAAGTTTCTCATTTGAGACGTGAGTTAAGCAGTATTGTAATGTTATAGTTGAAAGTATAGTAGCCGACAATACCGTCACATGCGAGGTACTAGCAACGACGTCATTCACACACGACACGGCTTGCATGCTTTCTTGCCTCCCCATCGACGAAATCGCACTACTTGCCCAGAAAAATCAAACGTCTTGCGATCTACTAGCGTGCTTTCTAATTGGCATCGAGGACCACACATGCAAGTACCACGCATCTTCCAGTGGCTGGCATGCGTCTATGCGTGTAATAAGCATGTGTATTATCTCATTTATATTGGCTCGACTTCTCGATTACACTGACAGTGACACTGTCTGTCAAAATTTCTTATCTCGCATACTTTCGTGGCTTTGATGAGATACGCAAAGTATTAGGGTTGGTTTATATCTGAGGTTTGATGAGTTTCGCATTTTTCAACATCCTCCCTGGCGGCAGTGATTTCCAACGGGTACAACAACTGGGTCGTCTAAGGAGGGTTCTATTCGGAAGCCTCACCTCGCACGCTCTAACTTTGCTGTCTCTTCCTTGGAAAACCTGCGTTATTTTGGCCATTTTCCATGACAAACGAGGTCTATTTTGGTCATGTAAGATATCGCCAACCTTGAAACAAGTTGATTTGACATTTACGTTCGTATGAGCTACAGATCTTAGTTGTTGTAGATAATCCGTAGTCCACATGTTCCAAACTTTTTGTACTAGTTCATTCCTTAATTTCCATTGCTTTAACACGTAATTTCTTTTGATATCCGGGTCGTTGATGTCGATAGAAAATCCACAGCTCCTCGAGCCCAGTAAGAAATGTGCTGGAGTTAATATTAACAAATCTTCTATATCGTCATGAATGTAGGTTAGTGGTCTTACATTAATTGTAGCTTCTATTTCAGTTAACGTAGTTTGAAGTTCATCGTAATCAATACTTTTCTTGCCTAAAGTTAACTTTAGAGCATCTTTGACGGTTTTAACAAGACTTTCCCAAAAACCTCCTCACCATGAAGCTCGTTCAAGCTTACACAAAATTTGTGAAAGTTGGATTAATTCCATTAATGTTCTTTTGAAAGTCTTTGCGTTGTCCGAATACATGATTTCTGGTATTCCCCTCCTCGAAATAAATCGGCGCAACGCCCTGATGCAGCTTTCTGTCATTAAATTTGGAACAAGTTCTAGATGTA
Source organism: Pissodes strobi (assembly GCA_016904865.1). Classification (NCBI taxonomy): domain Eukaryota; kingdom Metazoa; phylum Arthropoda; class Insecta; order Coleoptera; family Curculionidae; genus Pissodes; species Pissodes strobi. The sequence continues at coordinate 6,649 of JAEQML010068668.1, read as the reverse complement.
TGGCCCTCACGACTGCGCATGTTAGTAACATTATGTACACCTTTGCTTTGCAAACTTCTGAACTCACAAAAAGTGGTCCTGCAAAGTCTACTCCGGTTACTTGGAATAGAGCAACCATGTTCAATCTGCTCTTCGGTAATGAGGCAAAATGTTCATTAGCATGTTTTACTTTCAATTTTCTACATTTTAGACAAGAATGTAGAACAGTTTTGACACGCTGTCTAGCCTGTATGATCCAATATTTTTTTCTTAGAACGGTTAATGTAGCGTTAACGCCTCCATGCTTCATTTTGATATGGGAATTCCAAATTAGTTTATCAGTCATCTCAGATTTTTTAGGTAGGATAATTGGATGTTTTGTATCGTATGACAATAATGATTCTTGAAGTCGACCGCCTAGACGTAAGATCCCCAACTCATCCAAAACCGGGTTTAAAGTTAAAATTTTGGAAATCGTTTCAGTTTTATCCAATCATTTTCACTCCTTTGCAATTCTTTAACGGTCACGTTCTTACTCTTTTGTCTTGTTTTTGGATTTTTCAAATGGTCGATAAATCTAATTACATAAGAAGTTATTCTTAGAATTTTCTCAAGGCTACTATAATTTTCCATCGGAAAAATATCTTCTTGAGACTTGTCGTGAACGTCAGTTTGTACAAAGTAAACTGCCACTTCGTCCAAAGTTATTTCACTATTGTTTTTATTAGGCCATTCGTTTTCTCCTTTCGTCAACCATTCGGGTCCAAACTGCCAAAGTTCAGATATAACAAGGACCTTCGCTTTGATACCTCTCGGTAGTAAATCGGCTGGGTTCTCTAGTCCTGGACAGTGCCTCAATTCTCCGACAGTCAAGTTTTGAATTTCAGACACCCGGTGAGCAATATATGGTTTCCATCTGTTAGCTCTTCCATTTATCCAGTGCAATGTGATCTTCGAATCTGTCCACAAAACGCAGTTTAGATTCGTTAGTATGAACTTCTCTAACCTTGCTGCGCAAAGTGCCCCTGTAAGTTCTAACTAGGTAATGTTAGAGCTTTATCTCCCTTTTCGGTGACTGGCGTCACTCGATTTTTACGATTAAAATATGGGACGTTACATCATAGTTTTCATTAATTGACCTCAAATATGCAACTGCTCCATATGCATAAGGGCTGGCATCCGAAAATACGTGAAGTTCTGTACGATGCTTGTAGGACTGCACCACAGATCTTGGCAAAACAAAGTTTGATATTTCCGGTAACTCATTAGTCCACTTTGTCCATTCATCTACTAGATCATCTGGCAAAGTGGTATCCCAGTCCTGTTTATTTTTCCAAATTTCTTGTAGTAAGATTTTTGCTCTGACAATAAGCGGTGACGCAAAGCCTAATGGATCGTAAACTTTGCATACTGTTTGAAAGACTTTGCGTTTCATAACAACAGGATGTTGTTTTAGGAAAGTGTTCAAAACCGTTTTAATGTCTAGGCCTAATTCATATGTTCCGGTGAACCATATGAGACCAAGGACCTTCTTTATTTTGTTAATTGACTCGTCTTCAAGGATCTCCTTCAGTCCGACCTCGTTTGTAGCCCATTTTCGCAAGTTCATGTTGGCTCTCGATAAAATGTGTTTTCCCTGGTCATATATTTGACAAGCCAAATCCATATCATCCAATGAAATTATCATGTCGTCAACGTAAAATGATTTTAGTCAAAGGTCAGCAACTTCTTTGAATTCTTCAGGCTGATGCGTTAAATGATTTCTTAAAGTTACTGCTAATAAAAATGGACTACATGTAACACCAAATGTTACACACTGAATATCGTCAGCGATATCTGGTACTTTCCCTACGTCTTCTATCGGTTCTGCGTATCACAAAAATCGGTGGCATTCTGGATCATTTTTGCTAATCCCAATCTGGAGAATCGCCTTTTCGATATCAGCAATAAGTCCGATTTTACCAATCATAAAATTGATCAAAATTTTTAGGAGCAAAGTTTAAAATCCTGGCAGATGTGCAGAAGCATCGAACACACAACGAACCCTAGTTGTGTCCTTATCCTCCCTATATACCGGCCTGTGCGGCATATAATAGGCCTTACTATTGTCAGTAGATTTAGATATTAGATCAGCGCAATCATGCTTTAAATATTCTGTCATTTCACAGTCATATTTATATAGTCTATCGTTTCGTTAGTGATTTAATTCTATATAAAGCAGTGTCGTAATCTGAGTTAAGTTGAAAACCTTAGTTAATCCAGGGTAGAGCTACTGTATTTCCAAATGATACGTTTTCATTTATAAAACGATCAGTATTAAGTTTCGACTGATTTTCCGGTTGCTTGATGCCAATGGTTTCTAGATCCCAAAAGTTTTTGATATCCAACTCTTGAATATCATTGTCTTGTGCCTGTACAAATAAAGCGTTCACCATGTTAACTGCAAAGGAATCTTCATTGCTTCCTCCGTGAATAGTCCAGCCAAGTTTTGTACGGATCGCCGTTAAGGTATCTGATAGCTTCTTTACTTCTTCTTCAACAATTATCCAATATTCGTCAGCACCTATTAGTATCGAAATTCCGGGCAAAACCTCAAAGTTAGGAGGACAAATATCCGCAAATTGATTACGTTGACTAAACCTTTGAATTTCCGGATCATTTCCGGAAGGGAGAACCAACGAGTGGAAACATATTTCTGGTACCTCCATAGCGTTAATTTTAATTGGTGTATTACCTTTATTCAAACCTTGCAATGTCAATGATACACGCTTGCGCAAACGCCCTGGAGCCTTTCCACTTTTTCCGAATGCCATAAATTTAACTGTCTGGACACGCATTCTTTAATAAAAGTTAATTGGCTTCCACCATCTAGCACTAGCCGTATAAAAGGCTGATTAACCGCTCTATGCTCCGTTAAAATACACGCGCATGCGGTTTGTAAGTAGATATTGTCCAATTTTCCGTTAGCAAACAAATTTGTTGATTCCGATTGTCCGTTATTTTGTTTATCGTTTCGTAATTTTACGTAATCTGGATCACACATAGAGGTTGCATGCTTGCCTTTACACGTTAAACAAGAATTTTAGTATGAGAAGCTCGGAAATTATGGTTACCTTTAGTGCATCTAAAACACCGTCCACCTTTCTTTAAAATGTCTTTCTTCTTTTGTAATGTCATTAGCGTATTGCAATCTGTCGAAGAATGTTCGTTAGATTTGCAAAACAAGCACCTTTCATTTGCCGCTGTAAATAAACCCGCTGCGGTATAAGAACTGTCTTTAGGCCTTGAACTATTACAGCCGCATTACCCGTTAAAACAAACTTTAAATATGTAAATTTATCGGATTCGTTAAGAGAAGTACTTGAGTGAATAGCTGAATTATATTGCTCCAAGAAAGCAGGTCACTGGTGATAGTCACCGTCGAATTTAATTAATTCTAATTTTGGTAATCTCACCGACATTTTATTTCGTGGTTGTCCTGCTTCATAGTTCTCCGCCACTGGCTACCGACGCTCCCCATCTTCAAACGCCGCGTTATTCGCCGCCAAAGCTCCGATTGGGATTCCACCAGCCGCTATCTTCATTTCTTCGATACGCTGCCGCAACCAAGCAATTGCCGTTACAGCACTGTCTTCATATTCCAATATTTTGACACATTCGGCTTCACACTGATCGCTCTCGATATTTCGAGCTACCTTTTCGTTAGCACAACTTAAACTGTCTTGCGCTGCTTTAACTCTAGTAACAAACACAATAGCCACATTAATAAGTTTCGTTAAACGCGCACGACATGTAGCTCGCATTACTTGATCCATTTTCGTTACTGTTCGTTTTTCTTTGTCCGTTAAACAAAACGATTGTTTTTTACTAACTAACCCAAACTAACCTAAAGTTCCACAGCTCGAGTTTCCTGGTTTCGGCACCAAAATGTCAATAAATAATATAGTCCGGGTACGTAAACTTTCTTTACTCAACTGAAGAACATTATGATAACATCAAAATGATTGTAATATATAAATATGCCTAAAACGTTAATCTATATATATAAAACAAAGTCGTGTTAGTTACACTACTTATAACTCAAGTACGGCTGAACCGATTTTTATCATCTTTGGTTTGTTGGATTTGTCTCCGCCCCGAATAGCAGAATAACTATTAAAATATCAGAAAAATTCTCGGATAAAAAATTATACACAAAATTAGTTATAAATTAGGCTTGGAACTCTGCCATCTGCCGCAATTGACAGCTCATGTCACGCACGATTATAGTTTTTTAGTAATACTTGATGTCCACTGCAAACCGGTGACATACTACACATTATAGGATAGAAATTCAATGGAAAATAGTGCGAAAGAAGCATATTCAAATCTAGAAAGATATTGAAATACATAGAAAATACTCGAATAGAAAAATATAAAAATTATAGAGAATAAATGACAACTGTCAAATCGATTGGTATCAATCATTCCAGATTATTCGGTAGATCAGTCATCCGTACTTAATGTTGCTTAAATATTGATAGTAAAGCAACAACATTGAGTATTGCAATTCGGTGAAGTCCATCAAATACATCTGCAAATATGTTACGAAAGGCAGCGATATGGCGGTTTTTGGCATCCAAACCTCCAATGCCAACGATGAAATTACGCGCTATCAAGTTGGTCGATATGTGAATTGCAATGTGGCGATTTGGCGTATATTCTCATTCCCCATTCACGAACGTCATCCCACTATTGTACATTTGGCGGTACATCTGGAGAATGGCCAACGAGTATATTTCACCACGTCGAATGTTGCTCAACGTGCAATTCCAGCGACCACATTGACCAGTTTTTTTGAGATTTGCCAAAACGATCCGTTTGCACGAATGTCGCTTTACTAGGAGATGCCACGTTATTACACTTGGAACGCTTCATCGAAGAAATTTCAACGGTTCCAGGCCATCCGGATATGCGTTCTACTGATGCTCTTGGTCGTATTTACACAGTTCATCCGAAGAATGATGAATGCTTCTATTTGCGGTTAGTGCTGGTGAATCTTCGTGGGCCAACATCATTTCAATCATTACGAACTGCTAATGGTATAGTGTGTCCAACATTTCGTGCTGCATGTCAAGAGCTAAATTGGGACCTGACAATCGCTGAAGCGATTATCTCTGCAACTTCAAGTCAGATAAGCACATTATTTTTGCAATCATCATTTCGACATGCTTCCCATCGAATCCACGTCACCTGTGGAACAAATACAAGGATAACATGTCAGAAGACATTTTACATCGAATTCGTGTCAGTTCAAGAAGTCCCGATCTTGAGGTGAATCAGGAGATGCATAACCAGGCTCTGCTCTTGATCGAAGGCATGTGTTACCGTTACCTCATGTGCGACAGTTTGTTAGTCAGGTTAGGAATGCCAGCACTAGATCGTGGAATGAATAACGCATTTATTGGAGAATTGGAACGTGAACATGAATATGATCGACATGAATTATTATACCAGTCAGTTCAAACGAATGTACCCCTGTTGATCCCCCAACAGAAAGAAGTCTATAATACATTAATGAAGGCAATTGATGATGGAAATGGTGGCTTATTTTTTTTGGATGCCCCCGGTGGAACTGGGAAGACATTCCTCATGTCGTTGATTTTGGCCATTTTATTCGTGCGAGATCTGACATTGCGGTAGCAGTTGCTTCTTCTGGAATAGCGGATACATTGTTAGAAGGTGCCGTACGGCTCATTCAACCTTAAAATTGCCGTTAAACCTTCAACTAACCCAAACTAACCTAAACTAATGAATAATCGACATGTAACATTGCGAAACACACCGTAATGGCCAAAGTAGAGCATCTAAAATCATCATCTGGGACAATTGCACAATGGCGTACAATCGCGCATTGGAAGCACTTGACTGAACATTGAAAGTTCTGCGCAATGACTCGAGATGTTTTGGAGGCGCAATGATTTTATTGTCTGGCGATTTCCGCCAAACACTGCCAGTCACTCCAAGATCGACTGCTGCAGATGAAATAAATGCTTGCCTCAAATCATCAAATCTGTGGCGATATGTGAAGAAACTTCAGCTGGCGGCAAACATTCAGCATTGCTGAACGTTTTGTCTTGCATTCGCCATGACGATTAACTAATCAGAAGGCCAAGCCTTGAGTGTTTGTGGTCTGAATGTAGAAAATCCATGTTTTTCTCATAGTCAATTGTACGTGGCATGTTCACGTGGCGGCAAACCATCCGCTTTATTTGTTCTTGCGCCTGAGAATAAAACGAAAAATATCGTATATCACAATGTGCTTCATAGTAGAGTGCTACTTATAACTTATTTTGCCTTGTGTGGGCACCTCGGGGTTACAAGCTGAAATTTTCACAGAATGAAGGTTTTATCATATTAATTCAAAATCCGAAGGTAGTCAAAAATTAGAACGGGCAAAAGAGCAGTATACCTAAAAATCGAGATTATTATATGAACGTGTAGGATATTAATTTATGAATGTTTTCATATAAAATTCATCTACATTTTTGTTCGAATTATATTTTTTATCATTGCTTGAAATATGCAGATTCCGTTGGCCCTTACGGCAAAATAAACCAAAAAATTGAAATATCTCCCTTCGAACCTGGGCAAAATCTGATTGAAATATATTCATTTTTGTATTCACCTC
>MU194717.1:0-12264 GCA_016904865.1 Pissodes strobi | reverse complement strand
TGGCAACTCGGAATGGCGGGGGCGTCACTCCCCGTAATCAAACTCCTCTCACCAATTTGACGTTCCTGCCAGCATCTAAGTATAGTCATCGAGTAGAACGCTTGGTGGTATAGTTAAAACAATCATATATGTATTACTTAACATGTTCAGGAACTTTACAAAAAAACATTAGTCATTAGTACTGTAATGCCTCTTCAAGAAGATCTTAAGACAATTCAGCGATTCGTTAAAAAAGTCCCCTCAAATTTATTTGCATTTTTCATTATTCTATTTATAAGGGAGTTCTCTCCATAAAGAGTTCTATGCTGACACAAGTAAAAAGTTCGTTGGTTTCTTAAAAATCTCGGAGGAACATAAAGCTGAAATTTACGCTAAAACGTTATAGTTTAATAGTTATGGGGAATTTAATTGCCCATTTATAACTTTGTGGGTTAAAACAATATCACATATTTCCCTGCGTATTTTTAATTTCTTTAGTTTAAGACTCTCTTCAAGTTCAACATAATTAATATTTTCCATTGTTATGCCTTTTTTAAATGCTACATATCGAACAAATTTACGTTGTACAGACTCCAATGGGGAACTTGCATAAAAATTAAATTTGAAAAATATTACTCACAAACATAATTTAATACTATTAAAAGAACCACAGTTCACAAAAAAACAAATTTTTATTTTTGTATAATAAATATAAGCAATTAAAAACTGCATAATTCAAATTATTCTTATAACGCGCCGTGCTTGGCTGGGACCGGATGTGACGTCAAGTAGCTCGTTTGTCGTCGCGCCTGACGGACGGCAGGGCAGGGAACGTCTTAGCTTCCATTATTATTATTAATATTAAAGCCCAGATTAAAGTACAAATCAACACGAATTATAACAAACACCCTGGCAATTCAACGAAAAGCAGTAATAAACGTAAATATTTAAATACTTGTGGCGGCCGATGCCATACTGCCTTCACTGACATTTTAAGATATATGTCACTGACTGCATTCCGATCGAACGAGCGGTGTGACGTCACGTGTCGTTTAAAATGAGTAGCTTGCGGTCACAACTTTAATTGTTTATTGCAAATTAAATATTGCGAATTGAGGGCTGATATTTGGTGTGTGCTGTCTCTATAGGTAGGCAAATATATTAAAGAAATAAAAAAAAAATTCAAGTTCCCTATTGTCTATATGAATTTGGTAGTAATGACTCCACACACTAGTACAGTTTTCTAAGTGTGATCTTACAAGAGATGTGTAAAGCAATTTAATCGAGTTGATGTTTCTAAAGTCCTTTGTGTTTCTTTTAATAAAACCTAACATTTTTAATGCTTTGTTACGGCAGCTATCTATGTGATGGGAGAATGTGAGCCTTGAGTCGAAAAATACTCCTAGATCTTTAATGAGATTGACACGCTGAATGTCACATCTGTTGATTTGATAATTATTAGGAACCGTGCTAAGAGATTTAGAAAATTGCATATATTTGCATTTATCAGTATTAAGGACCATTTTGTTCCTAACACACCAGTCATAAAATCTGTCAATGTCCTCCTGAAACTGCACAATGTCACTGTCACTGTTAATCCTTTTAAAAGATTTCAAATCGTCCGCGTATAAAATATATTCAGATGATAAAAAACAATTGCATATTTCATTAATATAGATGTTAAATAGTAATGGGGCCAAATGTGCCCCTTGAGGAACCCCAGAAGTAACACTTACTATTTTTGAGAAGTGATTCTTTATTTTGACAACTTGTGTTTGACCAGAAATATATGAATTGATCCATTGCAAAAGAGTGCCATGAACCCCATAAACAGAAAATTTCCTCAAAAGCAACCGATGATCTATTTTATCAAAGGCCTTTGAGAAATCGGTGTAGACCGAGTCCACAACATTGCCTTTCTCCAGGGCCTCCGATATATATTCCGTGTAAAGCAACAGATTGGTAGTAATTGATTTATTTTTAGAAAATCCATGTTGCTTCGAAATTATAATATTTCTAAAGGAGTCCTCCATAAAGTTAGTTATTATTGACTCCGTTATTTTTGATATAAGAGATATTTTTGAAACGGGTCTATAATTCTTAATACAAGATTTACTGCCAGAGTTTTTATATATGGGGGATATATAAGAGAGTTTCCAAACAATTGGAAAAACTCCATTAGCCATAGAGTTATTAAATATTAACCAGAGGGGCCTTGAAAGTGAAAAAGAACATTCTTTTAAACATTTAGCAGTGAGTCCATCTGGGCCTAGACCCCTATTTAAATCGATTTTATCGAGTCGCGTCAATACGTCCAAAATGCTGAAATTGTAGGACCTAACATTCAAGTTGGTGTTAGAGCAGTAAATTTCGTTTTCATGAAGAGGGACAGTGACAGTGTTTACATATACAGAAGAGAAATAATCGGCAAAAGCATCCACAATATCAGATCCAGAGGAGTACTCTGCATTGTCAAGGGTCATCACCTGCGGTATGCCCCTGCAATCATTGTTACTTTTAATAAAATTCCAGAAGGTCTTGATATTACTATGTATACCCTGCTCTATACTATGAATATATTGTTGATAACACAGCCTAGAGAGTTCCTTACATTTAGACCTGAGATTACAAAATGACAAATATGTTTCAATACACTGTCTTACTTTATATTTAATATGAACTATCTTTTTTTCTATAATCATATTTTTAAGTAGTGGGGTATACCATACAGGAAATTTAAAATCGTATCTTATAATTTTTCTGGGAACAAATACATTAAAACAGTCATTCAAAATACTATAAAAACTATGGACGGCATTATCTACATCACAATTCAAAACAGAGTCCCAATTAACATTAATTAAAAAATCATTAATACTGACATAATCACAGCTATCAAAATCGCAAATACTCTCCTCATACTTTAAAGGTTTAAAATTGTCACATATATCGTGCTTAAAAAATAACGCTGGGTGATGTGGGTCACAAGGCACCAAAAAATCACATGCACATTCTATCATTGTATCACCGACATTACTAAAGATTAAATCGAGAAAAACATTGTTAACATTTGGAATGTGGTTTATTTGACTTAAACCAGCGTAAGATATAGCACCCAACAGTGTCTCGGCAGCAACACAATTTCTAGGAGTAGACACATTATAGTCCATTTCACCAACAATGGTCAGAGCGGGAAGATTGTAGTCACCAAGGATGTAAGTAGCACTACCTTCATATAGATCGCAAAAATGTTCAAAATTCCTACAGTGTTCTTCATAATCATTCTCATTGCATCGTGGAGGAAAATATACACTGCATAAAATTATATTCTTATTATTAACAGTTACTAACACCCAAGCTTCCTCGTGACTTGTAGATTGATGCGGCGCCGTCAATTCTCTTGTGTTTACATCATTCCTGAAAGTAATTAAGACTCCTCCCCCCTGTTTTGTCAGTGGCTATTGGGTCACGATCAATCCTAAAAACATTGTAATTCTGTAGGCCTAACTCTGAGTCATTGAAGTTACTTGTTAGCCAGGTTTCAGTCAGCATTAAAATATCGAAATTGCATGAGGATACACTAGATGAGAATTCAGAAAGTTTTGTTCGGAGATCCTAACATTCTGGTAATATAAATTGAAATGTTTTGTCATATTATGGAATGGATGTTTTGTAGCAATAATAGTACCATTTAAGTTTTTTCTTTTCTTTGATTTTTTCGATGAGAATCTCTGAAGTTTTGATCACATTTATTGAACTTTGCCATGTCATCTTCTTTTTCAAGTCAGGGGATGGTGTGTCATGTGCTAATACTGAATCAGTGGTCCCGGATGCCTTGGAAAATTTAATTCTAATTTTTCGGTGAAAATATAGCTATTAACAACAAACATAATAACTTATTTTTTGGCTTCATAATTCAAAGTACCTTTACTGCATAAAAGTGGTAAAGAGATTCCTTTCTTTCCATTAAAAAACGAGTTAATAAATACATTTTCCGTGTGTAGAAAATCGTTAAGGATGGGTCTTCGTGCATAATAGGTATTACCTATAATAATAAGGTTCGTTTTTGAGGTGAGTAAGTTTAGAACATCGAGTTCCTCGTTGGTTATACGTGTACCCTTGATTGCATTACATGGAGATAGAAACAGAATAACAAAATCATTCTTGTCAAAGTCACTGCTAAGATCCTTGAACACCTTCACAATAAAACTGAATAGAGTATTTTCCTTGTCAATTTTATATTCAAAGATATTTTCTCTTGTTTGACAGTTGATGTCAAATTGATTTTTAGTTAATCCCTTGAATATTAACGCACTCTCTCTTGCATTCTCTCCGCAGACAATAAGTAGTTTTTTCTTTGGAGTATTATTGCTTTTGATTTGCTTAGGCATTTGACCAGATGATTCGGTGTTAATTGCGATGCTGGTGTTGCTTTGCTTGAGGCCATTTATTGTTTGACGCAACTCTTTTAATTCCTTTGCATAAACATCATTTTCGATTTCCAAAGTGTTCACAGAAACTATTATATTCTGGTTTAGAGAACTAAGTTCTTTAATTTTCGCTTCCAGTTTGGCCATGTCCTCTTGCCTTGATTCTACTTGAGACATTATCTCAACTTCCTTATTTTTTAAAAGTTGGAGTTGATTAGTTAAAACGGTGTTGTGCTCATTAAGATTTTTCAGCTGATCTGAGAGTTTGCCTTCTGCTTCCGAAACGACATCCTCAAATACTTGGATATTTCGCCTAAGCCTCTCAATGTGTGTATCTCTGCATCTTATTTCCTTTTCAAGATCGTCTATTTTTTTCTCGTTTAGATTGTCTTTCTCTTGCGTTGAATTGGGCTTGACAATACGATGAACAAAAAATTTTATGTCCACCCAGTTTTATTACGTCAGTGTTACGGTCGATGCAACTCGGGTGAAAAACAGCGAAACAATATATAAAACAAAAGTTCAAGAACTCTTTATTCTTGCAACATTTGAATGAACGCGACATCACTTTGGACACTAAATAACGTTTTAGCGTAAGCCGTACGAAAACTCTCTGTTTGTTGATATTTTAGTATATTATGATATAAGTGGACCTTTAAAGCACGCGCGACATATTTCAAAACACGACGCGCAGCGGAGTGTTTTGTAAGTCGCAAGGGCTTTAAAGGCCTCTTATACACGTATATCATACGCTATTTTTTATTACGAATTCATCATAATCTCAAAAATGTTTTAAATATTAAACTTAAGAGATATATTGACGAATATATTAATCTGTCACATTTGACATGATCAAATATTTCTATAGCAACCTTTAAAAAAGTAGGCGCATTATAAACATCATTTTAAGCACGCTGCAGCGTGCGATAATCGTTGATTATGATGCATGCGTAATAAAAAATATATTAATAGACGTTATCGCTTCTCGTATTCGCATTCGACAAAAAACATTAAGTAAAACACGAGATAACAACAAAAACCGAAAACATCAATGCAATTGATTGTTTGCATTACTTGGTTTTAGCTCATTTTCGCACTTATTCCAGATTTCACATGAATTTCCTTACAATAGTCAACATCAAAAACACTTTTTACATGTACGTATAAAAAGAGAACGTTTTAAAACACTTAAATATCCGATTAATCGCAAAAATGCGCGGAGCGAGTTGAATACTGCCAAAGAATATTATATGCTACGCAAATAGAAAACTCATGCCTTGCAAATAAAAGCGACCCCTCGATGGACGCCAACATTTGCTACCCACGCAACGTTGGCGTCCATCGAGTTCTCGTATGCTTCAGGTTTGCCAAATTTTGCGCTCGTCCTCCCGCTGCCAACTCAGGACTAAAGTATTATCAAAGAATATTATATGCTAGCTATATTGGATAAATAGATAGTTTCTCTAAAACCGTATGTGTATATTTTAAGCGTTTTAGGGCAACAATAATATTATGTCTGGAAACGTTTGCCAATATTACGATTGCAGAATAAGCCGGCGCACTTCTGGGCGTCGACTTTTCAGATTTCCGTATAAAAACGAAGAAATTTGGCAAAAATGGGTTATTAATTGCGGTAAGTACTATATGTTGTTGTTTAATGCAAAATATAACACGTTATCGGTGCTCAAAAAATACTAACGCTTTTTAATAAATATCATAGGCATTGCAAAAGAAGTGAATTTATGCAGAAATGTCTGTTTTTTCAAAAATGCAATCGTTTCAAGGTGAAACGAAGGACAACATGTACAGGGTGTCCCAACGATAGAGTAAATTAAGTTTTTGCTTAACTGATACTATTTGTATCAAAATCGTATCCGCTATAGGGTCAGGTAGCAAAATGCGCATATTTTTAAAATATTGGAAATCATACAGGATGCGTCACAAAAGTAGGGCAACAAAAAGTAAGATTTTTTTTAAATGGAACACCCTGTATTTGATTTTATTTTTCAGTTCTATGTATTAATACAAATGTTTTTTGTCATATAAAACATGAGCTGAAATTTGATAGTTTTTGAAATATTCGGATTTAACGATGAAAATTAGCATTTTCATGGTGTTGAAAAATGGGCAGTTTCTCCGTCACTTCAGAATTGCAAACTCCCATATTTGGCAGGAGGAAGGACTAGTACTATAGTAATGTTTAGCCTGCGCAATATTCGTAATTTGTTCCACAGGGTGTTTATTATAAGCATTCGCAAATCTTTAAATAAAGGAATCTCATTTTTTTTAAATGGCACACCCCATATATTTTTATTTTATTTTATTCAGGGTTAAATAACCTCTCATTTTTGCTAAATATGTCCTATACCTATCTTTAATGGTTATCGAGAAATTTCGATTTTTACAAACTTTTATTTACTTACACCTGTGGATCTGTCGGTAATCAAATCTTGAAAGCTGAATTAGAACTACTTCTAAATGTCCGATTGATTTGAAATTTGGTACACGTTTATAGTGCCGATGACAATACAATATTATAATGTTGTTAAGTTTACACCTTCCCCCCTTTCGGGGGTAAGGGAGGAAGCACTACTTAGAGTATGTCCGATTTCGTTTAAAATTGGTATATGGGGGTCTTTGGGGACAAGGAATATGAATTCTCTATCAGATTTTGAAAATTCAAAATGGCGGATTCAACATGGCCTATTTTGGGTTAAATGTTGCAAGTCAATTTTAACTGACTTCTACATATCCAATTGGCTTCAAATTTGGGATGCGTTTGTAGTTCAAATGAAAATATAAAACTATGGTGTTGCCATTGTTTATTCTTATGAAGACAGTGGTGTTGCTTACACTTCCCACCTCCCTTTAAAGGTTAGTGATGAAGGCACTACTTAAAGAATGTCCGATTTGGTTTAAAATTGGTATTAGGGGGTTTTTAGGGACAAGGAATATAATTTTTTTTATCAGATATTGAACATTCAAAATGGCTGATTCAAAATGGCTTTTATTATATACTACGAATCTAAGTTTTATAAATAAAAATATAATATTTACTAAGTTTGTGATTTTGCTATATCATAATAGAAAAAGTAAAAAATATTTTTTTAAAAACAAACTTTTATTTAAATGCACTAAAAAGAAGAAAATAAATTTTGAAGTAAATCAAACCCATTATTTTGTTACATTAAACATTTTTATATGATATAAAAGCTTGTCGCGAGAAATTTAAACAGGAAAATCTCGCGATGAAAAATATTTTACTGGTTTGCGAATAAATCAAAAACTACTGAATAGAACCATAAAGTGTGTTATATCGTTGAAATCAGAATAAAATAGGCTCTAACGAGTTATCAATATAGTGTTCCATTTAACAAAAACGAACTTGTGTTTCTATCCTTTACAAAATGATAGTTTTTTGTTTTTTTTTTTCTGTATTGGCAAAAACTTAGTAAGATGCCCTACAATTTGTTTTTTGGTTCGTCGTTCTATCTTTTGAAATAAAAAAGTTACATTTAATCGAAATGTTATGAAGCTAAAATGATCGCACTGTACAAAAACGTAGTTGGCCATCAAAAATAATAAATTAAATTAAAACTACTAAATTAAGTATACTCGTTATAGGAAATTCCACATTGGTTGGGCTAGCGCCTGAGGAAATAAGGAACAAATATATTTGTGATATTCATTTTTCTGACGAAGATTACAAGACTGCGAAGAAATTTAATCTGAAGGATAATGCTGTGCCAAAAGCATTATCTGTACTACCAGATAGTACAGAGGAGCCATGCAAACTAAATAAGTCATTGCCTGTTAAAACCTATAACAGAAAATGTAGCGTCTCTCCTAATTTTAACTCTAGCGAAATTTGCCCTAAAAAATGTTATTTGGAGGACAATTCTAAAGAAATGAGTAATTCTGAATTCATTAATAAAATAGCATTTTTGCCCGGTGAGTTATTCACTCCACGTAAAACGGCTATGAGGAGACACATTAGGTATCAGGCATCAAAATTAAAACGTTTTAAAGGACAAGTAAATAAACTCAGACAAAAAATTAAAAAGTAAAAAAATTTAATTTTCAATTTGGTACCTCTTTTGATAGTTCTTTCCACGATTGGTAAAGTATTTGTTTTAATGCAATTTCGGGGAAAACAACGCAAAACATGGAATCGGCTGGAACAGCAATTTGCAATTTCCTTTTTTTATAAATCTCCTGCGGCCTATTCGTTCTTAAGGCGAAAGGGTATTATACTGCCTTCCGTGTCAACCGTTCGACGATGGATTTCAAATAATTATTTTAAAACGGGATTTGACGATACTACAAAAGAACAACTTAAAATGAAATGTGCTGGTATGACTAAAAATGAGAAAAAATGTGTAATCGCATTCGATGAAATAAGTCTTAAAGAATGTCTAGAATATAATAAAAAACTAGACCTAATCGAAGGTTTTGAAGATTACGGTCATTTGGGGCGCACTTCAAGAAAAGCTACGCATGCATTGGTATTTTCAATTAGAGGTTAATACACCAAATGGAAGATTCCGATTGCATATTATTTCTATACATAATTCTATACACCAAGATAAATTAAAATATTTATTATTATATATATGCCAAGAAATTATAACAATAGGATTCCTTCCAAAGGCAACTGTTTCCGATCAAGGCAGTAATAACAGAGCAGCTCTAAAACTGTTGGGCGTAACAAAGGAACAACCGACTTTTTTTGTAAAAAAACATAAAATTATTGCAATTTTTCATGTACCCCATCTGTTCAAGAGCATTCGAAATAATGTACTTTCCGGTGCATTTATTAATTATGATGTTATTAAAAAAACCTTTCAAATCGATCAAGCATCTAAAACTGCACGAGCTCTACCAAAAATAACCGAAAGGCATATCAATCCCAACTGCTTCGAAAAAATGTCTTGCTCTTTAGCCTTACACATATTTTTAAGAACAATGTCCGCGGCAATTAAGGCCTGCACGGATAGACATTTAATTAATAAGAAGGAAGGCACTGATACGGCAGAATTTTTTCTATTATTAAATAATGTATTCGATGCTTTAAATAGCAAACGGTGTTTCGATAAGAACCCTTTCTCCTGTGGACTTAGCGATACAAACTCTTCTGTAATGGAAATTTTGAAACAAGGAAAGGAAACTTTTGCTTCTTTATTAAAGATTTCGATAGTAAAACAAAAACTAAGTCAAAGAAATACAGTTGGTACTTGCTCAAAGTTAAAGGAAAGTCGACCACCCTGCTTTGATGGTATGGTTCATACAATAAACGGATTATTATCTCTTTTTGAGGATGAAAAAAAGGACGGCAATCGTTTTATTCTAACCAATAGACTGAACCAGGATTTCCTCGAAAATTTTTTTTCGGTGATGAGACAACGTGGTGGTTGGAATTTAAATCCTACTGCTAAATCCTTCAGATTATCGTTTAGGATCCAAACCATTACAAACCTGTTAAGGTCATCGAAATTGTCAAATTGTGAAGATGATCCTGATATTCAGCTAACTTTCCCTGCCAATACTATAAAAAGAAATGTTTCCGAACCTGCAGTACTCTTACATAATACGATTCAGCCAAATAATAATTTTACTTTAACCCAGTTTACATCCCAACAACAATTAACTGGTGAAGATAATGATTCAATTGCTGTTGCATATGAGACGCATACAATAGGCCTGTTAGAAGAGTGTGCTATTTCTTATTATGCTGGATACCTTGTTCGAAAAACGTTGAAAAAAGTGAATTGCGAGGATTGCCGTGTTTCATTTCAAACTCAAAATGAGTGTTTATTGTCGGATGAAAAACAAATATTTTTGGTAAATAAGAATTATGGTGGAAACGAAAGATTGTCACTGATAAACGCTTCATACGAGATTCAATCCGTAGTTGAGAAAGCAATGTTAATATTTACAAAATATTTTGAGGCATATAAAGAGCAAGAATTTGTAAGTATTAAAATCAGGAATAAAATAATGTTGATGTGTCAACGATGGTTGGGCAATAAAGCATCTCCATGTTATGAACATAAACTATTTTTAATTAGCCACCTTGTAAATAGAAATCTATTTAAATATTGTAAATTGTCCAAAAAATCATCTCACAAATATCTCCAAAAAATTAAAAATTTTAAAAATCAGTGATGTATTACTCTTTTTTGACTAGAAAAAAATATGTATATATTTAAGAATTATCCTGGATGCTAAAGAATATATATGCTAATATAATGCGTATAATATTAGACATATATAATCGTATGCACTCAAACGTTTGTCATAAAATTTGAATTTGCCATTTAATTTTACTTTGCTTTGTCTATGTTCTTTGTTCGTTGCTCTTGTTTTTGTTACATATATAAAAAAGGTGATGTGTTAAAAAGTTTTAAAGATGATAAATTCTAAGTTAATTTAAAGAAAAAATTAACATATTTGAAATGGCTACTTGATTTTGTATTAAAAATTAAACTTATGTTCAAATCTTGTTTTTTTTTTATGGACACCAAGTGAATTATAGACCGTCGTAAAGAGAATTTCCTTCTTCATTTAATAAGGCAAAAGTCAAATTGACAATCGCTCACATTTTGAGAGATACGTCGAAACTGGCGGCGCCTATCGATTCCCCACATCCATTTTTGCCATACTACACATTTTGTGGCAAATTTTTGTGTCAAAATTTTGAAAAACAAATTAAATACAACTGACAAACGAAATGGAATAAAATCGGGTTTAATCGAAAATCTTCAGAACTATCCGGAATTTTGTAAATCTAAAAACAGATGAAAACATTTTCCACGTTACTCTATTTCTTAATATAAGAACGATACTTGTACATGGGCAATTAAAAAGTTGTAATCCTATATATACATATTTACACAAAAACATTAAATTTATATTTGTTTCTCATTTAGTTTTTAATAAATCTGTACAGCTACCCGGAATTACTCATTTCTTTACAAATACTCTTTTTAGTTTTTAGTAAATAATAAAATGGATCGCTTTAAGTTTATTTCAGTTTTAAACAGAGAATAGAAATAAATGTTATTAATAAGAAAATAAATATCAAGCTTATTTCGTTTGCATTAAAATTATGATTTATACTTTATTGTATTATATATATGTCCATACCGTCATTGGTTCAATAATATCTCCTATGTAAAAAATGATAAATTTTACAGGAAACAATAAAAAGGCCTTGAGTTAGCCTGAACCAACATTCTATATTTCTGTTTTTAAAACTCGGAACCAATTATGTCCTGAACTATGTTTAAAGTAATACCCTATTAAAACATGACTTTGTAAAAACAATTAATTATTTTCAGATTTTCAGCACATAGGAAGTATTAATTTGTTCTCCAGTTCACACATATGCGGTGTTTCAAAGATTGCTATTAAAAAAAATATACTGCAAATTCCTTTTCCTATTGATAGGACAGGATTAAGACAAAAAACCTAAAAACAAGACTACTTATATGTTGTAAAAAAGGAACACGCTGTTATAAAATTTAAAACAAAGAAAGGTTCTCCATAACTTTTGTTTTTTTTTGCTTTCTGAATATTCGACGGGGTATTAGTCTTGTACGAGATTGTCGTAAAAATTGTCGTGCTCTTCTTCAACCGATGGTTTTAGATTTTGTAGCTGACAGTATTTGGACTCGCTTAATAGAATTTGATTTAAGTAGAGTGGATTAGGATTAATTTACTTTACAAAAAAAGGATTAAAAATACGAAGTCTTATTAAAATATATGGAATTTTTATAAATAACGCTTTTAAGAACTCTTGTGACCTAAGCCGAATATTTTAATTTATTCTGTTGAAGATATTATTTCTATTTTA
>JAEQML010068663.1:0-18100 GCA_016904865.1 Pissodes strobi | reverse complement strand
TTATGTTTCAAAGCCGAATGGTCTTTTTGATTGTAGCTGGGTTCGGCCAGGAGGAAGGAGAAGAAAAAACTAAGATAATTCATTCCGGGAGAACGGTAAAAGCTACGGGGTCGAAATTTTTTATAGTAGGTGTGCCTCATAGTGGAGGCTACCTTTGACCATATGGGGGACCCAAACTAATCCAAACAAAATAATAAAAAAAGTTAGAGAAACGCAGTTTTCGGCGAAAAAAAGGCGAAGAAGTTGAGGTGCGAGGTCGGGGATGGCACAAATAGAAAGAAAAATAATGCCTTATGAATAAAAAATGTTGAAAAAAGAATAACAAAAAAGTTTCGAAACCGGGGGCCTAAGTGGAGGAAAAAAAAGCTTCGAAAAAACTAAAAACTCAATTCCTAATATCTCTTTCAGAAGTTTTACTTCAGTTGTGTGCTTATAAAGGTGAGGAACATGCCTTAGGTTAGTTTGGGTTAGTTTTGTTTGGTTACGCCCCCGGAGCGAGCGGAGGTCCATGTAAGAAGTGTAATATTTGTGAATATTTACATACAAAGGAATAGTGTAATCCAATGAGTCAATGAGTGTCTCTATATTTTTCTTTTATTTAAGAGAATGAATGCAAATGTTCATAGATTTTACGAATGGATTAGTAATTCATTCGTAAAATCAGTGTGCATTTGCATTCATTCACGTAAATAAGAGAAAGATAGAGACACTCATTGCGCACCAGAAAAATTTTGCTAACGAAGCTACAGTAAACGTCAGGCGACAGTGTGCCTAAAAATATTTGTTTCTGCTATTGTGACATTTGACAGTAAAAAGAAAGATATTTACAAGTAAATTTTTATTTTGTTTAAAGGGGCTATGAGTTGCTTTAAATCAGGATCGTGTGTCAAAACTCGAACTTTGAGGACATTTTTTCGGCTCAAATGTGGCGGATCCTCCGATTTTTTGGCTTAAACTACTCACTAGGACACCCCCTTTCTAATGAAAGAAATTTGCAAAATCGACACAACCTTGCCTACGTCATTTAGCCTATCTAGGCATTCCCATACCATTCTGGAACTGGCTGTTGTTGAGTTCAGCGCTTTGATGGCTGCTTGACTGTCTGAGAGAAGATGACAATCTCTTTCTTCCTACAGTTTCTGTCGAGGTTGAACTGCGCACATCTTCAGTTCTCGGTATTCTTTTTCCATTATTCTCTACTTCTTATCACGACCGTGAAGTATTATTCAAAATTGTATCTTTTGACTATATCCTCCCTGGGGAGCCGAAGAAGTGGTATATGCTTTGTCAGGGATGTTAACTCACTCTTTCTAAGCCATCCCCCTTTGCCCGCCCCTTCTCTAGTGATTCTAGTCATTGCTGCTTCCTTTATAACAATGTGTAGAGGTGCGAGGCCCACAATTGCTTCGATTACTTCTGTTGGGCAAGTTTTCATTGCGCCTGTTATGCTTATGCACGCCAGGTGTTGTACTTTGTTGAGAGCTGATTGTATGCTCTGCTTCTTCGTATCCTTGGACCAAACGATCGACCCGTAAGGTAAAGTGGGTCTTACTATCATTGCGTTACATCCATCGCAGGATATCTGGTTTACTTCCCCAGGTTTTTCCTGCAAGGCTTCGGCACACCATGAGGGGCCTTATAGCCTTAGTTACAACTCCTTCAATGTGTTTATTCCATTTGAGTTTACAGTACAGCGTAATGCCTAGATGTCTGACTTCCAATGCCGGTGTAATGTTGGTCCCGTCTAATCGGATAACTTTTATTCCAGGGAATTCTCTCTTCCTGGAGAGGGGTACTATGGTTATTTTCGATGGGTTTATTTCCAGCCCCACTCTTTGGCACCATTCTTCCGTTGCTTTGAGTCCAGCTTGAATGAGTTCACATAGTGTACCTTCAAACTTTCCTCTCGCTGTGATGCCAATATTATCGGCATACCCAACACAATGTAGGCCGAGATCTGCATTTCCAGTAGTTCGTCCACCACTAGACTCCACATTAGTGGTGAGCCTACTCCGCCTTGTGGCGTACCTCGAGTGGTGCTCACTTCAATAGTCTGATTGCCTACTGAAGTTTTTAGATATGTATATTAAAATCATACAATTTTTAGAGTACTACTCTTTGTTAACTGGAAGTCAGTATGAATTTAGAGCCGAGAAGTCTATAGAGATATCCATTAATTATTTTTTATAATTTACGTCCAAAAAGTTCGATGCTGGATAATGTACCCCAGGTATATTTTCGATTGTTCTACTGAATTCGATATCTCGAAGTCTAACTTTATATGGGATACGATATTTTCCCCAAGCTTTAAAAGAAATGTATTCAATTATATTCAAATCATTTTATTCATACTTGATGATAAATTAGTCATGTTTACCAACGATATGTAATTTGTGGTATCAACATAGGCTTCTGAGGGACTTGAAATAAAGACATGAGATCTTATTGTGTTCTTTTAAGTGTGAAGTAGGATTAAATTGTAGAGTTTTTCCCTATAATTTGGATCACTACTAATGCTTTTGTTTTTAGAGTTAGAAAAACCGAAGATTTAGGGTTTTTCACGAACCGCTAGGATATTTTAGTAGAACAAAATGAACTTCGCAAAGCTGTCAAAATGTATCATATTTTGTTTTTTAAATGCATTGGCCTGTATATAGTTCACTTATCGAGTGGGACGTTCGTTACTGATTCCGAATATACCAAGTTTGATACTTACTTCTATCTTTAAACTGAGAAAGTGAAGAAAATTACAAAACCCATTCCATAACATTAACGTAATAAAAAAATAATACTTCAAAATAATGTGGTGGTCAAATTTTATTGTTGGTATGGCACAGTTTTTGTCATTTTCCTCAGTTATTATTATTATTATTATTATTATTATTATTATTATTTTTATTATTATTTGTTTATTGACGTCATTCAACATTTACAAGATACAATTTAAAAAGGCATAATCTACACTAAGCTTAAGTTAACTTAAGATAACCCTTTTAGCCATAATTTTAAACCTTTGTTCTGACGTACTAAAAAAGCTTAACCTGCTGTAATATTTATTAACATTTGCTGAAATTCTATTCACAGGACTATGTAGTAAGTAATTGGCTCTGCAGTAAGGGATATGCAAAAAAGAATGGGCACGCGTCTGATAGCTTGGGATATGAACGCAGAAGGTGTCAAGACATTCAGGACTTTTGATAACATTGTTGAATATTTTAAAAGCAAAGCAGACGTCGTAATACTCTCTTCTACGGGCAAGGGTGGAGTGGTTCAAATAGGCTTTAACCTGATCGATGGTTAAATTGATTCCAGATTCGTAAAGCACGTGCCTGGCAAATTTGAGGTATTTCAGCTGAATATTTTCCAGTCTGTTTATATGTGCCTGATAGTAAGGCGACCAGACTATATTAGAACATTCTAAGAGAGATCTAATCAACGAGATATATAACGTATTAATAGCAGTCACGTTTTTAAAGTCCCTGCATGTCCTCTTCACAAGCCCCTACATATGGTTAGCTCTGCTAGTCAACCTCTCGAAGTGCTCTGAGAATGTTAAATGAGTGTCTAAGTACACACCCAAATCCTTCACAATAAACATCTCTTTTAATGCAGTCTTATTTATGGCATACTGATGGGGGAACAAAGCCTTTGATTTACTAAACCTTATAGGGCAACATTTCTCAATGTTGAGTGACATGTCATTGAATTGACACCAATTAAAAACCTGGTCAATATCATTCTGCAAAGAGATCATGTCTTGGACTGATGTTACTCGTGCAAACAATTTCATGTCGTCGGCGAATAGTAGATAATTTGTGCTCAACAAACCACCCAGGTCGTTGATAAACAAGCTAATAAAAGTGGTCCTAAGTGGGAACCTTGGGGAACTCCCGAAGAAGCAATGAAGGGCTTAGATAATTAGCCATCGATTTTGACCTGTTGTTCTCTGTCGGATAGGTAAGAACGTAGCCATGAGAGCAGCATTCCTGAAATTCCATAATTGGACAGCTTCGAAAGTAGGATGGCGAGATTTACCTTATCGAAAGCCTTGCTAAAGTCTGTGTATGTTGCGTGGGTCTCGACACCCATTTCGAAGGATTTATTGATGAAGTTTGTATAAAGGAATAGATTAGTATCGACTGAACGGCCAGAGCTGAATCCATGCTGGTGACAGACTATTACTTGTTGAAATACTTTAGTTAGTACTGATTCAATACAGTGTTCAAAGAGTTTTGGCATTGCTGAAAGAATAGTGATTGGCCGATAGTTGCCAACATCGTTCCTACTTCCCCATTTGTGAATAGGGCACACATAAGATAACTTCCAGATTTTGGGAAAGATTCCAGAGTTTAATGATTTAGAAAATATATAGTACAAGGGAAGGTAGAGAGAGTGCGAACAGTATTTCAATACCCTGTTAGGAACACCATCCGGCATCCGGTCCTGCTCCTTTATTTGTGTCAAGCTCAGCTAAGGCTTTTTCAATAGTAGTGGCACTGGTACTGATACTGGAAATAGATTCAAATTCATGAGAGGACACGTGATGGGCATAATAGAAATTTGCGGGGTGAAGACTGACGAGAAGTAGTGTGCAAAGAGATTAGCGATATCACTACCATTATCGGCGTTATCAGTGTTAAGGTGCATCTCCTTTGGAACTGATCCTTGGTTGGATTTGGACCGAACAAAGTGCCAGAAGTAATTTGCGTTATCGTTTATAGCATTTTCAGCGTTAGTTATGTAATGGCGATAACAATCCTTAGTAACAGACTTATATTGTATGCGTAATGAATAAAAGGTATTATAATCCGTCTCGCTGTTTGATTGCTTGTATCTCTTGTGAGCAATTTTCTTTTGAAATATAAGGTTTTTAAGGTTGTTTGTAAACCAAACCGGAAATCTAGTACTGATTTGAGACTGCTTCAGATGCACAAACATTTCAAAACAGTTATAGAGTACAGTATAAAAATGATTTAGCATTACATTGATATCATCGTCTAAAATTAATAGCCAATTATAAGTTTGAAGAAAACTATCAATACAAATAAAATTTGCTTGTTTAAAGTCATAGTATGAGTGCTTTCCACAATTCAAACACTTTAGACTCTTACAGGATATGGACAGTTCCAATGCAGGGTGATAGAGATCGCAATTTACTAACCCATCACACTTTACAATTGACTCTAGTTCAAAATTAGCAAAACAGAGATCCAGAATGGTATTGTGATCGTTAATCACATCGTTGAACTGGGATAAGCCCAAAAATGTAGTAGTGCCACATAACAAGATTTCACTTGGTGATTTAATGTTACCAGGTAAGAGACCCAGGCAATCGACACTAGGAGACCATGCAATATTAGACAGGTTATAATATCCCACGACCAACACATGCTGAAATGCATCGCACGCACTATTCACTGAGCTTAGGTGAATTTCATAGACAGAGATATCCATTGAAGGCGGGATATATACACAGCCGATGCAGTAAACCGAATTTCCGATTGTCACCGAAACCCATGTTTCTTCAACAGAGGGACATCCAATAGAAAGGCAGCAGGACTTCAGGCTGAACTTGATGGCCAAAAGAACGCCACCGCCGCAACTTTTAATACTGTTGTTAGGGCCTCTGTCAGTTCTGTAGACAATGTAGTCTGTACCTAGAAACTCTGCACCATTTATATCAGGATCCAGCCAGGTGTCAGTGAGCGCAATTATGGAATATTCTTCAGCCTGGGCAGCACAAAGGAAGTTATTAAGTTTTGTTTTAAGACCACGGACATTCTGGTAAACGATAGATATATGATCTAATGATGATGCTCTCCTGTTCGGTTTGGTTGAAAATTTGCCGGAAAGGGCCGTCGGGGACGAAACTCCTTGACTGCAGTACCCACTGGCCAAAGATTGGGTTCTAGTAGACCTCTTAGAATCGTTTCCTTTAACTCCAATCTTAAAAGAAGCAACATCATGGTTTTTGTCCAAAACAAAGCATTTCGCGTCAGGAATGCAGTTGATTTTCGAGATATTCCAGAAATTGCTCTTCTGTTGTACTTGGATCTTGGATGACACCTACCAAGATACAGTCAGTGACGCCTCTCGCCTGCTAATAGGGGACCGTTCCCTGTTCCAGTGCCAATAATGATAGGTTGTTGTAGTTACTTTCAAAGATATAGGTATCATACCTAATATATTCGGAATTAGTATCGAACAACGAACGGGCCCGATAAATGAACTATATACTAGGTCGGTCCTAGACATAAACTGCTATCCTAATAAATAAAAACTTCTAAAAAATTCAATATTTAACATTACATTAATTAGTGAAAATTTAAATATTGACTGCTTAAAAGACTTATAATAACTTTTTATACGATATTTCTCTCAACTGAAAAATATGCGCATTTTCCCTATCATATATTCATATTTTGTTATTTTGAAGAAAGTCCGGTAAAGTACGTACTTTTTTAAAGGCAATCTTATTATTTTGGAGAGCATGCATTTTTACCAGTGTGATTTTTTCCAGGAATTTCAACTTTTTTGTCATTTTGTTCTTTTGTAAGCTTCATCTCAAGGAGTATGGCTTTTTGATAAAAGGACTATGGAAATTTGTTCTCTTAGAATTTTTAATCTAAATCAAATGTTTTAATAAAGATATTTAAGGGCCAAATACATCTTAGATATTATTGGAGGGTTTTGCATCAAATTTTATTCGGTGTTTCGTATTACTAGAGATATTAAATGCAACGAAATGTAGGTGACCATCTGCGTGCAATTGTTAAATTCACTTAAAAATGTAGGATTATTTCAGTCGATATCGCAATGTATTCACTCGCAGTGTAGTCAAATTAGTTCCACGAACTAAAATTGTAAACTTGTTAAGTCAATGGTTCTGCAATTATTGGAACCTGTCTCTTACACAACATGTGCCACACAGCCATAATAAGGAACATCCTATTATAACTGAGCCGATTTGCTAGACGTAACGAGATATTACAATAGAGGCTACTTTATTTTTAGACGTCTCTTATGTTGGTTTTTGATCGGAGGTTAACAGAAAAATTAACCTGCAAAAATGCATTTTTGGATAATTCTCGTAAATGCTTTCTGAATACATACAAAAACATGTATATTTGAAGAATTCGTTCAAAATTAAATTTGTATTTATTTGATCTCACAAAATCCCAAAAGTGCGTTTGCCCACAACACGGTAGCGTCTCGATTTGCCGCGCGCGACATAACGCACTGCATCCGCCGAGTGCTAGCCCACTACAAGGTAAATCGTTCGAACCTTTTTACATTGACATTCAGTGTTGCTAGAACGATTCTGTTCATTGGTTGTTGTGAACTTGAGAAAAGTAATTTTATTAGCTTTGGTTTTACGTAGACGCCGAAGAGGCTATCAGGAGTTGAAGGCAGTACATCCCCTTTTGAGGGTCAGATATTTAAAAGGGGCGTTTTATACATTATTTGAAACACTCAGAGAAAATCCAGAAAAGTTCTTCAATTATTTTCGCATGAGTACAGAAACGTTTGATTATTTAGTAGACCGATTAAAAGAATCTATATGTCTTCAAGGTACACAAACGAGAGAATGTGTACCTACAACAGAAATGGTAGCAGTAACATTAAGGTATGGTATAAATCTTCTTTCTCTCATATGAATGTCATCACTCGTGAAAAGTTCAAAACCAATTGAAAGACACGGCCTTTTTTCGAAAATTTAAGACGATTCTATAGAGATTATGTTCGTATTTTACAAGAAATTGCACATAAAATTGTTCTTGGTAACTATTTGGTTTACACACACTAACAAAACGTATTTTTAAAACTAGTATATTTCAACTCAAAAGACTATGTTATCTAAACATAATATATTATTCAAAATCATTAGGACTTCGAAGTTGCGTGTATGTTTGCTGTCGAAAAGCAGTATATCCTGATATGCTTGGAAAGACATATTGGGAAAAAGGATCATACGTTGAAGACGTGGAAATTGAAGTAGTCGGTAGTTGTGGCGACGGTAGTATCTGTTGATATTGACAATTCAGTTTTTTTTTCTTATTTTCTGAACGATTTTGAGGACTTCCAAGCGAAATTCAATTTTTTCATCCTCATCCATTTTTCTCAGACGTGGTAGGTAACAACGATTTCAAAAATAGCTCATCTTCGTCTGGAAGAAGTTCACATGTTGGCTCTGATCTTTCCAAGGCTTTAATTAAACCTCTGTCAATATAAGCATCAGTCAATCATCTTCCATATCCTTTTCTTTACTTGGTTCTTCCGAATGCTCTCGACTTTCTCTTTCTATTTCTTTAGAAGCACCACCATCCTCAGTATCTAGCGAAGTACCCACTGCCAGGCTCCACTCGGTGTTATCTTTTTGAAAAATACTTAACATAAAGAACAAATTATCATGGTATAAATATTTCTTCTTTGCCGAATCTCCATTTGCTTTTTCAAAGATTTATTTATTTATTTATTTATTTATCAACGGGAATATCCCAATTTTACAAAAATTCGATTTTACACAAATTAATTAATAGTCTAGTCTAAGAATAAAATGTTAAAAAAAATTAAGTACACAATATATAAATGACAAACGAGCTATAAAGATACAAACTATACACTAACTATAAAAACAACAATGGACCACTAAATTATGTAATTATGCAAAAGGCTAGGCTAGCAATCTATTGACTATCAAGTGCTGCCCTAAGGGAGTACAAGAAGGTGCTAAACAAGTCAACTCTCAATTCATTTGCATGATACATCATTCTGTTTATGGATGAGAATTGACCATAATTGGTGCGATGGTTTTCAATATGAAATGTATTCACAACTCTAAGTGATCTAGGAGGAGCATGAATATGAACAAGTTGCAGGAGGTCACTACAATCTATACTGTTATTAAGTATTTTATAAATAAAGATTCTATCAAAATTAATTCTCCTTTCGTTTAAGGACTTTACATTCAACATATTCAGGAGATGATCATATGTACAAGTTTCAACATCAAGTCCCAATCTAAATCTAACATGACACAAAAATTTGCGCTGCACTCTTTCTAGTCTGCCCCTATGACATTGATAGTATGGTGACCATACACAAGTTTTATTCTCCAGTTGAGATCTAACTAAACACAAATACAAACTTTTGAGAGCAAATACGTTTTTGAAATCTTTGGTATGTCTTTTTACAAAGCCCAACATTTTTAGAGCTCTATTATACACATAGTCAATATGATTTACAAAAGTTAGTTTGTTGTCAAATATAATTCCTAGATCCTTAATTGTAGTTACACTATTAAGCGGAATATGTTGTATATAATATGAGTTAAGTTTTGGGCTGGATTTTTTGCTAAATTGTATATATTTACACTTACTGATGTTAAGGTGCATATTATTATTTCCGCACCATTCCTCAAAACGTTGAAGGTCTCCCTGCAAAAGTACTGATGCATCTGGTGAGTCAAACACTTTAAATACCTTTAAATCATCTGCATACAATAAAACTTTACTATGTTGGAAACAGTCAACAATATCATTTATGAAAATATTAAAAAGTAGAGGGGCGAGATGACCCCCTTGTGGAACTCCAGATGTTACATTATAATCATCAGACATAGATGTTCCAATTTTAACTCTTTGCTTACGACCTATCAAATATGATTCAAGCCACTTCAATAATACACCATTCACCCCATAATCAGAAAGCTTCTGCAGCAAAACACCAAAATCAACTCTGTCAAAAGC
Source organism: Pissodes strobi (assembly GCA_016904865.1). Classification (NCBI taxonomy): domain Eukaryota; kingdom Metazoa; phylum Arthropoda; class Insecta; order Coleoptera; family Curculionidae; genus Pissodes; species Pissodes strobi. Next base: position 8,351 of record JAEQML010068663.1, on the reverse strand, counting down.
CTTCTCAAAATCTGTATAAATGGAGTCAACTGCAAATCAATTCTCAAGCGCTTTAGAAATTACTTGTTCGTACAATAGTAAATTTGTTGTTATTGATCTGCCTTTTGAAAAGCCATGCTGTTTGACAGAGATGATATTTTTGATACACTCACAAAAAAATTCATTAACAATACGTTCAAATATTTTGGGAAAATGTGACATTATAGTTATTGGTCGATAGTTAGTGACCTCATTTCTTGAGCCATTGCTCTTATAAATTGGACAAACAAATGATATTTTCCATACATTGGGAAATATACCTAACGAAAGAGATTTGTTGTATATTAACCAAAGAGGCCTCGATAATGCAAAAGCACAGTTCTTTATAAATATGGGGGCAATACCATCAGGGCCAGGACTTTTTTTATATCTATATTTGACAAATGTTCCAATATATCACTTATCTTAATATTGAGACCATTTATATTAACATTGCTTCAGCATGAAGAACATTAACAAGCCTTTCATTTTCATTTGGTTGTCCATAAGCCGATGAGAAAAAGTGAGAAAAGAAACCAGTGCCTTCCACATTATCACTTACTTCACCGTTATAATTAAGACAGACAGGAATGCCATTATCTGTTCGATAAATGCGGACGTAGTTCCAGAACGATTGTGGGTCGGTGGTTACTTTATTCTTAATTTCACTCACGTACATGTTATGACAAGATTTTGCCTGCCTCTTACATAGATCCCTAAGACTACAAAAACTACAATAATCATCAGCATCTCCAGTCTGTTTATATTTTTTGTGGGCCAATTTTTTGTTAAAGACATTGGTGTTCAGCTCAGTGCGAAACCATGGTGGAAATTTATATTTACTTTTAATCCTAATTTTAGGAACAAATTGAGTAATAACATTATCTAAAATCTGATAAAACAATAAAACATTATGCTCAACATCACCACATTCAAAGACATGATCCCAATTAACATTAAGTAGAAAATAATTAATATCACAAAAGTTAGAATGCTTAAAATCAAAAATTCCATCATCATACTCAACATGATCAGGTATATTATCACAGTTAACAGCAATGACTAGGGCTGGATGAATCCTATCACACTTTACTAAACTATCACTAGCGCATACAGTTTTATGACTTAGGTTATCACAGAAAATTAGGTCCAAATAAACAGCCCTGTAATTTGGTACATTGTTGATTTGATACAGATTCAAATATGGAAATGTTTCAATTACACTCTCCGCAACTGATGAATATCCCTCAATAAGAGTGCCAAGAGTGTCATTGGACCATTTTAGATTGGGGAGGTTGTAGTCCCCGGCAACAAATAAACTATTATCACTATATAAACCAGATGCTCTTTCCACTGTTTCACAATGTTTTTTATAGGCATCGCTACGTGATGATGGTGGAATATACACACAACAGAATAGTTTTTTGAGGTTCTTGCAGAAATTTGTGAATACCCATATTTCCTCGCTATCGTAGCAAGAGATTTGTAGCTGTTGGGATTTACATTTCTTTTTTACTGCTATCAGTACGCCTTCATTTCTCTCTGTCCTTTCGGTATATGTTGTAGTTATCCATGCACAATTCACCACCGATGAAATCTGAATTCAATGATGTTTCAGTAAGCAAAATCACATCGTATTGATTGAGTGCAACATTATTACGAAGCTCAGAAAGTTTAGTTCTAAGACCATTAACATTCTGATAGTAAACACTTATATTGAAACCATTTAGTACCTGGTTCTCCCTCCTTGGCTCCAGTGAAAATTTGAATTACATTGATTGCCATTGTATGATCCTGCACGTGCATGTCTGCCATGGAACTGACTCATACCAGCCTGTCTGGTGCGAAAGTTAAATTTGAACTCTCGGATAATGATATTTTCCGGCCAAAAATTTTCAGCTTCTACCTGTGGTATATATTTACTGTCTATTCCTACTTTAAATGATGATGTGTCACCTTTTGTCCTTAGTTGGGCAACTGAGATTTCTCCTTGATTTGTAATGCTGGCCTTATTCTTAACATAAGCCAACACCGACTCACATGTAGCACTGTTTTGTACTTGCCTTACATGTAGCCATTTTTTCTTAGGAACTTCTATGAATTGGCTATTTATGGGTTGGACAACTTTGTTATTTCCAGTATGACGAACCACCCCAACAAAGTCAGCAATCTTTGTGGTTGATGTACTGGAAGACTGACCATCTTTCAGCTGGTCCTGTAGATCCACATTGCTGTGTGACATGGCCGAATCTACTGCTCGGCCTACTTGAGAGAGTGTAATTTGTGCACCTTCAAACACACCATGTTCATCAGCAGCCTTGACAGACGGCATATCTTGCTGTTCCTTATGTAGTAAATCTATAATTTTATCCGAAATTATTGTGTTCTTATCTGCTATAGAAGACTTGAGCATCTGAATTTCTTCTTCCATATGTCGGATTTTCTCAGTGTGGTATTTGCTTTGTTTCACAGCTGATCGACAATTTGGACAACATATAAAAAGTACCCGTTTCTTCTAACTTCAGTAACACTCAGAGGAAAACAGCTTCCACAGTAATCCAGATTGCATATGTCACATTTAACAATATTATTTCCATCGCCGTCGTCGGAAATATTCAATTTGCATTGAGCACATGTGGTCATTGTCTATAGGTTAGAAAGACAATTTTTATCACACAATCGTAAAAAAACAACACACGGGTAAACGGACTATTTGAACACTATATGTGAATCAAGGCAACAACCTTTCACTACTTTTTTAGCCATTAAACTCAACAAAAACTCAATTTTTATTCAAGAGCAAATTTCAAAACACACAATCACCTAACCTATAATAATGGTATTAAACGCATCCCGTATTTTTTTCCATTTCTCAATAATCATAAATTCTGAAACAAAGAGAATATATTGTTTTAATAAGCATCTATTTTTAAAAGTATTTAAAAGAACAACATACTATTTTTTATACATATTTATATTGGATGCGTCAAAAGTACTTTGATATCCTTCAGTAGGTGATTATTCAGGTAAAAATAAGTAAAAAAGTTCCTCCTATAACCATTTTTTTTTTTTTTTTTTTTTATGGCAGTGGCACACACACTAAAGGTAGATCCTATGGCGCTCGACGAGCGGTGTGTGTGCGTAAGTTCGTAGTTTCCGATATACAGGGTGTCAAAATTCAAAAAACGACGTTTATCAAGTTAGTATGACAAACCCAGTAGAATTTTTTTGCGAGTTTCTTTCTAATTCATAGTTTCATTTTTTGAATCTTAGAAATATCGAGAAAATTCAATGACATCATGCTAGCAGAAAAATTGATTACCCATATTAATAATTAAACATAGTATGTGAACAAATTTATTGCTGCTTTGTTGCTAATCATTTACCAGCAGTTAGTGGCTCTGGTGAATGGTTAGGCGTAAATAATTTACTTCCAGCGAAATACCTCTGGACTGCTGATTGCACTTACCTCTGTATTGTGTAATATAATCGAAGCGGTACAGATCGAAAACTATAGGAAAACGGCATTTTAGGTTAAAAGCATGCCGCTTTGCACAGGTTATATAGAGACTTTAAAAAGTGATTTCATCCGAGGAAACCAGAGTTTGTTCCCTTAGGAACTAAGATGACGGCCTATTTCCAAAATGGCCGCAAAAGTGTAAATTTCGTGCTTCTCATCCGATTTGATTGAACAAAGGGTTGTTTTCGGTTATGTTTTGTGCGTATAATCTAAATTTAAGGTTAAAAATGTAAAGCGAACAATTTTAGGTAAGGAACCATTTTTTGTTTAAATATTCTAAAAAAAATTAATACTTAAAATATTATACATATCAGCCAGGATTTTCAAGTAATTACTCATAGAGCTTTACGTTAGCATAAGGTAAGTGAAATAGTTACAAAAGAAGTAATTGTGCCGGGACGATATTCAAAAAGATTATGAAAAGATACTTGTGATGGCATGGTATACAACGGTGTCGCTCTCGTTCACATCAAGTCGCTTCTAACTTCGGGAACGTTTGAGGAGTATTGTGAGATGGAGTTGAAGCCATATATCCAAAATAATGCATCGCATTTCAAAGCATAGAAAGTGAATTTCGTGTGGGATTAGCATCCTGGTTACGGCGTAAAGGATGCCATACGCTAAACTCGCAGGCAAGTTTCACCGTCCGACAGGGAAATGGATGGACTTTCTTAAGAACCCAAGAAATGAGGAAGAGCTTTTTTTCTTCTTGGCTGCATCAGATGTAAACGGGAATCGGTTCCCTTCAAGTGGTATCAAACATTGGCGATACCATTTTCGCTTCCCAAGGTGTCCGCACATCATCTACCATTTCGCTTCCCAAGGTGTCCGCGCAATGGAGGAGGCAACCCCGGCTTTTCTAGCGATCGTCATCCCCTTACAAGCTGTTGAACCAGAGTGCCTTGAGTTGCTTCACGGAAGTTCACGGTCAAGCTCGATGATCAATTCTGCTCTGAGACGAGAGTGAAAGCACGCAAAGAACAAGTCATTTCATGCTATTCCCCCGATGTATGCTGCTCTCTACCAACACATCCTAAGGGCAGCGTATCAGGCAGGACAAGTCTGGGGCCGTTCACACCTGTTGAAACATTTTTCAACTCCATCTAATTGAGGTGGGAAGGAAATTTGTGGAAATTGGGTTCCCGTTTGGTCCGACCTTCCATATTATGTCTGGGAGGCCTGTCGGAGAGGTGTGGCTGCCTCTCGGGGTATGGAACAAACCGCTGCCAATGTCGCAAAAAAATACTTTGCCATGCACAATACAGTGCAATTGTAAAGGAAACTGCAATATACCAGATAATCCATTATTTCTTTAACTACATCTGAATGACTTTAGTGCAAAAATTATATTTGGAATTTTACAGTTGCGGGCATCTGGGAGAAAAAAGTGATGCAGATGTTGTCAACTTGTGAGGTGATCCTGTCATTGGATGTTTTTTATTTGACATTTATTTATTGCTGACTTAAACAATAAAACCAGCTTATACAACCTGTTTGTGCCTTAATTCTGAGTGCCTGGGGAGAAAACCGGGCTAAAATAATGTGTTTTCTAAAAAAGTGTAAATTTGTAAAAACTGATCAATTAATATTTTTCCAACTCAAAGTGAAATAAATGGCCCTTTTTTCATTCAAATTCGCGATGTACAGGGTGGCTCGTTTTCGTGTCTATGTATGGGGAACTCGAAAACCGTAAGAGATACAGTGTCAGTCAAATTAAGGCAAAATTGCGCATTTAGGTGCCTAACAATATGCCGTTTAGAAAGTTTCAAAATTCCGAGTATTTCCGGAGATATCCGGAATAAACCGAAATTTTGAAAAATCGTTTTATTTTTTTCCTGGGCTTATTTAAAAACGTATCTCAATTTGAATTGCACTTTTGCATTGCCACTTTCTCCGCTCTATCCAATGATGGTATCCAGTTTGAAATCCGACGTTTCGTCTTCAAGGAATCATCATCAACTTTCTTTTTTTAAATACTAACTTTAATTTTTTTTATCGTTTTTCAGATGGTATTGGCGTTATTAATATGACTATATGTTTTTATTTTTTTAATTTTTTTTTTTTAATTTTATTTTTTTTTAAATTAAATATTTTGCTTTGGCGTAATTTTAAATAATTTAAGTTAGGTACTTTTGAAATTTATATATTCTATAAAAATATTTTATTTTGTTTTTTGTATTAAGTGGAAAATTGAAGCCCGTATTAAAAATAAAAAATAGTTAAATTATTTTTTACGAGAATATGGCCATAAACTATTACTCAAACAAGTTGCTTAGTGCAAAGATAAAATATTTTCAACTTTTAATCAATTAAAAAATTTATTTAATAGAGAACATGAACAATTTATAATCATACTACGTGATACTATAGGTACTTTGATGGAAAAAGACACCTATTGGAATTTTGCCATATAAATTATTATTTTTTTTAATTATTTATATGCACATCAAAGTACCTATAGTATCACGCAATATGAATATAAATTATTTATGTTCTCTATTAAAAAAATTTTTTAATTGGTTAAAAGTTGAAAATATTTCATCTTGCACTAAGCAACTTGTTTGAGTAATAGTTCATGGCCATATTCCCGTAAAAATTAATTTTACATTTTTTATTTTTAATACGTGCTCCAATTTTCCACTTAATACGAAAACCAAAATAAAATGTTTTTTAAAGAATTTAAAAATTTCAAAAGTACCTACCTTAAATTATTTAAAATTACGCCAAAGCAAAATATATAAATTGCAAAAAAAATAATAATAAAAATTAAAAAAAAAGAAATTAAAAAAAATATAATAACACATACTCATATTAATAACGCCAATACCATCTGAAAAACGATAAAAAAATAAAGTTCATATTTAAAAAAAGAAAGTTGATGATGATCCCTTGAAGACGAAACGTCGGATTTCAAACTGGATAACATCATTGGATAGAGCGGAAAAAGTGGCAATGCAAAAGTGCAACTCAATTTAAAATTCGTTTTTAAATAAGCACAGGAAAAAAATCAAACGATTTTTCAAAATTTCGGTTTTTTCCGGATATCTCCGGAAATACTCGTCATTTTAAAACTTTCTAAACGGCATATTGTTAGGCACCTAAATGCGCAATTTTGCCTTAATTTGACCGACCCTGTATCTCTTACGGTTTCCGAGTTCCCCATACATAGACACGAATTCGAGCCACCCTGTACATACAAAACATACCCGAAAACCACCTTTCCTTCAATCGAATCGGACAAGAAATACGACATATACATTTTAGCGGCCCTTTTGGATCTTAAGGGACCAAATTTTGGTTTCCTCGGATAAAATAATTTTTTTTTGGTCTCTAGATAACTTCTAAGCGGCGTGCTTTTAACCTAAAATGCCGTTTTCTTGGCTGTACCGCTTCGACTAAGTAGTCAGATGAGGTGATTTTTGCCTGGAAAATATTTTTAACTTTTCACAAGTTATAATTTGACACCAACTTTAAATTTAACCGGAAGTTAAAAAGTACGGGTTAAATTTCCCCTCCGTTTAAATTTAAAGTTAGTGTCAAATTATAGTTTGTGAAAAGTTAAGATGGGAAAGTGAAAACCCTTTTTTCTTGATCTCAAACCGTTTAGATTTTACAGGGTGTCAAATTTAATAAATGACAATTTTCATGTGTCAATATTTAAAAAGCAGTTGAAGGCATAGGACATTCTACATGAAATATATCTAGAATTTTCCGAAGAACAGAAAAGTGCAATAATATATAAGGTGTCCCATTTAAAATAAGCAAGTTGAGATCTACTTCCAGTATAACCGGAAGTGCCACCATCTTAAAAATATTTTAGCCGGATGTCTCCCAACGACTTTAGTAGGGTAAAGTACGGATAGATGCCGCACTTTTTGTAAAATAATTGTAAAAATTCGGTTAACAAAAACTTTGTATTTCAAAAAACACATAAACATTCTATAATCTATTTCTTATTGAAATATTGGCATTTAACAACATAAAAAACACTCTACTACTGAAAAAAAAAATAACTAAGAAAAAGTGTTTTTCCGGCAACTCTCCCCCTAGATACGGAGAGATGCCTACAGCCGCGCGGAGAGATGCCCAATCTTAATTGCCATAAGGGAGAGATGCCGTCGATTTTTCTTGTAATTCCGCACGTCTACATGGATTGCAAATGTTTAAGCGCATGGTACATGTCTCATGCAGCCAGTTGTCGCATTTTATGCAGCAAATCCAGTCATCTGTTTTGGAGGTTTTACTGTAATCTCTCCTTTTCGGTACGGATAGATGCCTCACGGCCCACGCATGCCACGTATTGATCAGTAACAAAAAATATAAAACAAGATGTTTTAAATGCCCTATATAATCTATACAATGTAAAATTATGCTATATTATTATTAAAAATAATGTGGCATCTTTCCGTACCAAAAAGTGCGGCATCTCTCCTTTTTGGTACGGATGCCTCCCCGTCCCACGCCTGCGCCTAATGAATCTGCAGCCGAGAATATAAAACAAAATCTTAAATATGCCCTATATAATATTATAAAAGTAAAATGATCCCATTTTTTTATTTTTAACATACTTCCCCAATACTATTAACAACATACAATTAAATTTTAGGCAATAAAAGTATATCTTACCAACTTTATTCTCACAATTACCGTTTAAACACGTGCTCAATCAGAACACCAACCACGAGCAAAACAATACTGGCTAAATAGCTCTTTGATCCTGTCGGCCGTTGTTGTCAAGTGCACATAGTTTCCGCGTCACGTGATCTGCGGCATCTCTCCCCCTGCGGCATCTATCCGTACTTTACCCTATACT
>JAEQML010068662.1:0-18101 GCA_016904865.1 Pissodes strobi | reverse complement strand
CATACACGTTCATAATTAAACAGTATTTCACAAGAGTACTTAGAATCGTCTTATTAGCCAAATAAAAATTATAATGATTGATAGAGATGAAGGTATTGCAGTAAACATTATGATAAACGATAGTAACCATAGATAAATATTAAGGGGGAAAGTAACGAATCATACAATACCCAAAATATACCTACTAATCGAAGTAATCAAAGTAACGAAGTAACGAATATTTGCAATGATTACTTTGTACCAAAGTAACGAAAAGTACCGAGTAGTCGAAAGTAACGAAAATCGACACCACTAGTAGCGAGCGAAGGCCCATGCCATTCAAAGCCATATGGATAGTCAGTTACCGTCAGCGGTTAGACGTTAGTATTTCATTTTAAAATCCACAGTCATGTTCTGGTGGTCTTCTGGTCATGGCCGTATTCGATTCACTACTTCGGATCAATTCAGATCGATCTAACTGAACTTTATTGAACTGATTCGTGTTCGATTGTAAAAATATCACATTGCCCCCACTATCTAAAAAGTGATCCAGCTCACCTGTAAGTGAACCGAAAATGGACTGGGATCACTTAGTTCATTTTGAACTGATCTCCAGTCTCAATCGAATACGGCTCATGTCATGATACAATAACCCCCTTTGACAAGCTTGTCAAAGATAACCCCCTATAACCCTTATCTATGACAATATGACAATAACGGGGACAATGGCCGTATTCGATTGAGACTGTAGATCAGTTCAAAGTGTACTGATATTTCAGTTCAGTGAGCCAAGGTCAAATTAAATTATGAAAACAATTAAAAATAATTTAAAACCGATTGACAATTGACATTTAAGCCGTATTCGATTCACTACTTTGGATCCATTCAGATCACTTCAGATCGATCTAACTGAGCTTTATTGAACTGATTCGTGTTCGATTGTAAAAATATCACTTTGCCCCCACTAACTAAAAAATGATCCAGCTCACCTGTAAGTGAACCGAAAATATACCGGGATCACTTAGATCGGTTCAGTAGTTCAGGTAAAAGATGGCATTTAAATGTCAATTATCAATCGGCTTTATTTTTTAATCGTTTTCATAATTTCATTTGACCTTGGCTCACTGAACTGAAATATCAGTTCAGTTTTAGTTCATTTTGAACTGATCTCCAGTCTCAGTCAAATACGGCTTTAAATGCCATCTTTTACCTGAACTACTGAACCGATCGCGATATTTCAGTTCGTAGTGCATTTGTGTATGCAAGCGATTTAAAGACGCGCAATTGGCAAGTATATGGCCCTCCGCTCGCTCCTGGGCTCAAGAAAAGGTTACTAACCAAGTGCTAACCCAAGCCAAACCCAAAAAAACGCAAAAACTGTTTACTTTAAAAAAAGTAATCCAAAAGCGACGTGATTTGAACTTTGAACCCGGATCGTCGAAGTTCAGGTCAACCATAAACCTCTAGACCGTCTGCTGACTTACAGACGACCGGTTGCATCGCGAAGACATGCGTCACCTCACGTAGCTAGCCAATCACGCGCCTCTTCTTCACAAGTGCAATATGAACTGAAATCTCGCGAATTGATCTGATCCCGGTCCATTTTCGGTTTACTTACAGGTGAGCTGGATCACTTTTTAGGTAGTGGGGGCAAAGTAATATTTTACAACAGAACACGAATCGGCTCAATAATGTTCAGCTAGATCGATCTGAATCGTTCCAAAGTAGTGAATCGAATATGGCTAATAACGGAGAAGGTAGGATACTCATCGGTTCTCTCTGCGCATTGACGTCATAAAGAGCGGTATTCCCTTAAATTTTAATGGTAACAGCCCCAGCATATACACAAATTTTAGATTTAACTGAATAGTTTATTTTATTTTGATAGAAAATTTAGTAAATGGAGTTTTGGATGATTAATTAAAGGTAATTTTGAACGACTAGCTATTATTAAAGGTTTTATTTAGGATATGGATTTTTTCGCTGCAGCTGATTGTGGCAAGAATTTGCAATCAGATTATTTTTTTGACTTTAGTACATTCATCAGCACACATGACCACTCTCAGTGATACAATTACATACAATATAACGAGGAATAAAAGCTTATAATTTTTAATAACAGAACTTATTCTTGACTCCACTCTCAGTGATACATTTACACGGAATAAAACGGGGAGTAAAAGCTTATAATTTTTAGTAACATAGAACTTATCCTTTTTTTAATTAAAACAGGTATCAAAGATGTCAAGTTCGGTGATGAGAAAAAAATAGCATTACAAGTAAATAGCTTGTCAAATGGCCTAAAACATATTCATACTAACTGTTTGCTTAATCAAGCGGAACCAATCCTGGAATCCTACTGGTCACACTCGATCAACCAATACAATGAACTGTACAGAATAGACCCTTTATCTCTATTTCAACTATTCTTACATTAGTTACATTTAATAATTTCCATACTTTCGTATTAATAATCTCCTCTCAGATATATTATGAATTAATTTTAAATTGTTATTCTATGATTATTATCAAAAGCATGCTCGGCAACATTTGATTTTTTTGTTCTACCATACTTTAAACGAGCTATGTGTTCCGTGAATCTCATTTGTATAGATCTTCTAGTTTGCCCAACATATTTTTGGTTACAATCGATGCATCCAATTTCATATATTCCACTTCATTCTAATATTTCAGTTTTGTCCTCTGGACCGCCTAATAATTTCTTAATGTTAAACTGAGTTTGGTATACTAATTGTAAACCTACTTCCTTAAAAACTTTTTGGAGTCCTCTAGTATACTGAGGATTAGATATATGGTATCGAGACATATTTTGTATTATCATCCTGATTTAACGAAAGAAGTGGAATCACGAATGGTCTTTCTAAACAAATGCCTATGAATTAGTCTATTTAGTAAGTTAGTATTGAAACCATTAACTTTTGCTATATTCTTAATTGTCTTCTTTTCATTATTAAATTTTTCAATGCTGAGAGGTGTACTAAAAAATTAAAGCTGGCTATTTTGTGTTGGTCGCAGTGAAAGGAGTAATGAGGAATATATCAGTTAGTGGCAGTACTTTTTCTATAAATATCAAATTCTAGAATGTTATAACTGTTTTTTATTACTAAACTATCCCAGAATGGTAGTCGAACATTGTTCTCGACTTCATAAGTAAATTTAACGGTGGGGAAACGATTGTTTAGTTCTGTTACCAAATCTTCGATATTAGCAGTTCTTGTTTGATTTCGTTATCAAAGCGAAATCTCAACATAGTTGTCAAATAAAATAAAATAGAGTTATAAATTGAAAATAATCATAAACAAATCGTGATTACAATTATTACAAGAGTTTACCCACAATTTTTGCGACAGTGTCCTTAGGAAATGTATTAAATCTACTATCAAAGTTCTTAGCTTGATAATCACTTTTACAACCAAACACCAGTTACGGATCAACGCATTTTTTGTTATCAAATTTTTACTTGTTTATCCAATAAAATATATTGTTACGTTTTTCCCGTGGGTTCTTAACAGAATTACAACTTTGCTATTTTCAACTAATACTCTCTTTATTCACTGCCACTATATAAAATTTAACTCACTAAACTAGTCTTATAACTTTACCATTAATATCTATTCAACACTCAATGATTAACTGAACTAACTGACTAACATTCGCCTTAGGTCTGCTTATATATAATCTCAAATCTATCACGAATATTCGGGAAGTATTCCGAGGCCACTCTATATGATCTCGACGAGGCCATCGAGATAATTCCAGCGATCCCGAAACTTCGCGGCTGGCCAGGCGAAGATTCATACAGACAGAGAAGCGAGGGGCACGGCGCGGCGGCTAGTTCTATAGGGTAGCACAAAAACGTTCGGATGGTTGTTAGTCGTGACATTGCCTCCCTCTTAAACCTGATCGTCCCGGTCAGATACTGCATGTCCGTGGTATGCTTTCAGTCTGTCGAGGTGAACAACTTTCAGTTTGCTTCTGGGACTACGCTGAATTCTATACACAACGTCATTAATTCTTTTGATGACTGTATAGGGTCCTTCCCATACTGGCGTTATCTTGGGAGATCTTCCTTTCTTTCTTTGCGGATTATATAACCAGACTTGATCGTTCATCTGAAATCCCATAGAATTAGCTTTAATATCATATCGTGTCTTCATTCGGTCACTGGCTTTCTCTGTGTTTTCTCTGGCTAATTCATGGATATATAGTAACCTTTCCTTAAGGTAGTCCGCGTAGTCTTGAATTTCCATATCCTGGTCATCTGGCGTTCCGAATAATAGGTCGCAGGGTAAGCGGAGTTCTCTTCCAAATAAAACCATGGCTGGTGTTAGTCCTGTCGTGTCATGGACTGCTGATCGATAGGCCATTAAAAATAGTGGTATGTGTTGGTCCCAATCCTTCTGATGTTCATCTACGACCTTTGACATATGTTCTTCAATGGTCTTGTTAAACCTCTCAACCATGCCAACCTGATTGTGAATGAAAGGCGATAGTCCGTGTTTTATGGATGTTGAGTAAATCACAGACTTTCTGGAAAACCTTGGATTCGAAGTTGCGTCCTTGATCTGAGTGCAGCTCTAACGGAATACCAAATCTGCTGAATAGGTTATTCACTAGGACCTGACCTATGGTAACAGCTTCTTGATTGGGGATTGCAAAGACTTCAGGCCATTTACTGAAGTAGTCAATTGCCACTAAAATGTACTTGTTACCATTATTTGTTTCTGGAAAAGGGCCAGCTACGTCAATGGCGATACATTCAAACGGTAGGCCCACATTATACTGTTTCATTTTGCCCCTAAATCTTGTTTTGGGTCCTTGGCTTGCGGCACAGGTTGAGCACTGCCGACATCACGATTTCACATCCTGGCAGTAGTTGACCCAGTAAAATCTGTCGCGAATCTTGTCAATCGTTTTGTTCACTCCGAGATGAGCACCAGACTTTCCATTATGAACTTCTTCCAGAACTTCCGATATCTTCCTCCTTGGTACCACTAACTGTGTCTTCACTACTTTTCCATCGGCGCTTTCCCAGGCTCGTTTAAGAAGTCCATTTTCCACCACCAGGGAGTCCCACTGAGCCCATAGAATTTTAAAAGCAAGTCCCCTTTAGTTGATATCTCGCTCCAGCTTGGTCTTGGTTGATGTTCTTCTTTAGCTGTTAGCAATAGTGCTATTTCACTATCTTCAAGCTGATCCTTTTTAAGTTGCTCTGTGGTCCACTGCTGATCAACCTCAAATTTCGTTTGTCTAATCGGAGTAATTCCTTCTCGTTGATCTACTCTTTGGCAATGCTTACAATTATCCGCGCATGGTCTTCTGGATAAAGCATCTGCATTATTATGCAATCTCCCTGCTCGGTGCTTAACCTTAAAATTATATTGTTCTAACTTTTCAAGCCACCTGGCTACCTGTCCTTCAGGTTGTTTCATATCCAAAAGCCATTTAAGTGCTGCATGATCAGTCCTTATCAGAAATTCTTGCCCATATAAATATTGATGGAAATGCTCAACAGACCGTACTATTGCCAAAAGCTCTTTTCGGGTTACACAGTAGTTACGTTCAGGTTTCGAAAGTGTTCGACTGTAATATTCGATAACTCGTTCTTCCCCTGCTTGTACTTGCGATAAAACTGCTCCGATGCCGGTGTTACTTGCATCTGTGTCCAATACAAATTTACCCTTTTGTTCCGGATATCCCAATATTGGACTAGAACATAGAGCCGCTTTTAATTTCCTGAACGCAGAATCGCAATTATGATCCCAGTTATAATTAGCTCGTTCTTCAGTGAGCTTATGTAGAGGTGCCGCTATATTCGCAAATCCTTCAACAAATCTTCTATAATAAGTACATAGTCCAAGGAAGCTCCGCAGTTCATGTTTGTCGCGAGGACGAGGCCAGTCCTTGATTGCTGTAATCCTCCGTTGGTCGGTTTGGATTCCCTTTGATGACACAACATGCCCGAGAAATTCAACTTTTTGTTGGAAAAGAAAACATTTCTTTGGATTCAGTAAGAGCTGAGCATTCTTGATTCTAGTAAAAAGTTCATGCAAGTTTTGTAGGTGCTCTTCGAAAGTTTCTCCCATTACCATTATATCATCAAGATAGACCAGGCATGTCTTCCAAGTGAGGCCTCGTAGAACAACCTCCATAAGACGCTTAAAAGTAGCGGGGGCATTGCATAATCCGAAGGGCATAACTTTAAACTGATATAAACCACTTCCGGTAGAAAAGGCAGTCTTTTCCTTATCTTGTTCGTCTATGCCTACTTGCCAGTAGCCGCTCTTTAAATCGGGTGTTGAGAACCAATGAGAACCTGCTAGTGTCGTCAACGTGTCATCAATCCTGGGAAGTGGATAGCTGTATTTCTTGGTGATGTCATTGAGCTTTCTATAGTCCACGCAGAATCTGGTTGTCCCATCATTTTTGGTGACTAAGACAACAGGAGACGGCCATGGGCTCGATGATTCCTCAATAATTCCATCGTCAAGCATCTTGTTGACTAATGTGGTAACCTCTTGCTGCTTCGTCACTGGTAGCCTCCGACGATGCTGTCGTATGGGGTGAGCACTTCCAGTGTCGATTTTATGTTTTATCATGTTCGTTCTTCCAGTATTGCCATTTTTCCTTTCAAAGGCTGTGCTCTGCTCTTTGATAAATTGTGTAGCTCTCTTCAGTTCTTCCGAAGACAGATGTCGCCACGACTTATGGAAATGTTCTAGAACTTCCTTAGGTGATGTTGAGGGTGTTACTTCTGATTGCGTTTCGCAACTGGTTACCCATTGCACCGGCTCGCAAGTGGCTATTACATCTCCTTTATTGATTTTGATGGAATTGGATGAAATATTTGCTATCCTTATCGGTATTTCGCCGTCGGTTTTGACTAGTGCATTGCCTACGAGGTGTTTGCAAGGCAAATCGTGGTGTTGGATAAGTCCGATGCAGCCTCCAAAATCCTTCTCCAATTTCCCAAAAATTATCTGCTCGGTATTTCCGCTTATTCTGACAGTACATGCCGCCACTACTTTAGTCGGTGTGCCATCGTCTGTTTTGTTAAGGATGAACTCTTCGGTGCCAAACTTCAGAAGATTAAGCTTGTTGTCAAAAGCGAATCCATGTTGACCGATGAGATCCATCCCCAAAATAAATTCGTCTTCGATGTCGGCGACTAACACTGTGTGGTGCAATTTAATTCGTCCCAGTTGAAGTTCGATATCAATTTCCCCAAGTACTTCAGCCGTCTCACCGGTAACTGTACGTAAAACTACATTCTTTGATATGGGTAGAACTTCTACTCTATTTACTCTGTTCGACCTTATCAAAGATACCGCCGCACCAGTGTCAACAGTAATTGTTATGGCTCTTCCGTTGATCTTTCCTGTAATTGTTAGACTGTCGGCGGCTTTCCCTAGGCTTTTTATGGAGACGATCCTGGGGGCTTTATCTTCTTTAGCCAACACCCGCCCCGCAATGTTGACTAATTGAAGTTTTCCTGATTTGACTTGGGGGCCCTAGCGTCTCTGGATGGAGATCTAGACCGTAGTTGTACTCGGTAGTCTCTTTTGAAATGTCCAGTCCTGCCACATCTATAGCACTGATTTGATGTATTTCGGTTACGTGGCCTATCTTCCATTGGCTTCCGGAATCTCGCCGTGGCCTGAAGAACTTCCGTTAATTTCTTCAAAATTTCACCCATCTCATTTAATTCACAGCTGTTTGTCGGCTTTTCTTCCTGGATGGATACGGCCCTGATTTTTGGCTTGGAGATGTTACAGGCCGCCTCGATTTCTAGGGCTCGACCCAAAGCTTCACTGCTGTTATCAAATTTGGCTAGGCGTAGCATTTTCTGAGTTTCTGGATCTCTGATACCATCCACGAAATATTGGGCAGCAAGTTCCTCTTGAAATTCCTCTGTCGCTCCCGGGTAGGCCAATTGAATGAGACGTCTAATGTCTGCCTCAAATTCTTGCAGGTTTTCACCAGGCTTCTGATGCCGAGCCTTTACTTGTGCGTGATACAGTTGTCTTCGGTGTTGGTCTCCAAATCGTCTCTCCTGGACAGCTACAAGTATGTCATATTCCCCTTGTTGGCTGATGGGAATGGTCTGCAGTAGTTCCAGGGCAGATCCACGAAGCGCTACCACTAGTGATGTAGCCATTTCTTCATTATTCCAACCGTTGGTAACAGCAGCGGCTTCAAATTGTCTTTAGTACATTGTCCAGGATGTTTGACCGTCGTACGTTGGAGGTTTGATGTTTTGTCCTGAGGCGAATGCCCTCTCGGTGGGTGCTTGATGTTTTAGTCTGATAAATTCTGCTTGTAGATTCTTCATTTCTTTCTGTACGTCTCCTACTTCTTTTTGTACATTTCCAACTTCTTTTTGTACATTTCCAACCTCTTTTTGGATATTGTTTACTTCTTTTTCAAATTTTTCATTTTGTCCGTCCAATATTTTCTGAAATTTTCCTTGCTCGCCTACAATTACATCCAGCATCCATTTCTGATGCTGGTCTTGCTCTGCTTGCCTTTTCTCTTCCTGGTCTTGTAAAATTTTTAGAAGCCGGTCCTGTTCTGCTTGTCTTTTCTCTTCCTGGTCTTGCAAAATTTTCTGAAGCCGGTCCTGTTCTGCTTGCCTTTTATCTTCTTGATCTTGAAAAAAATTCTGCAGCCGGTCCTGTTCTGCTTGCCTTTTTTTTCTTGGTCTTGTAAAATTTTCTGTAGCCGGTCCTGTTCTGCTTGCCTTTTACGTTCATCCTCTTCCCGATCCGCTTGCCTTCTACGTTCATCCTCTTCCCGATCCGCTTGCTTTTTATCTTCTTGAGCTTGTAAAATTTTCTGAAGCCGGTCCTGTTCTGCTTGCCTTTTACGTTCCTCCTCTTCCCGGTCCGCCTGCCTCTCAGCATTTAAATGATCCATGAAATCGGCCAACATTTTATTTATTTGCTCCATTTCTGCCGTTTGATGCCTTGTATTGACCATAGAATATTATAAAATTTTACCAGAATCCACCAATCAAACGGTCTCGTTGACGTACTTGTACCTCTTCTCGAAAAATACTTCGCAAGTCCGGTCCCTCTACAATCCGACTTCTGATACCAAATGTTACGTTTTTCCCGTGGGTTCTTAACAGAATTACAACTTTGCTATTTTCAACTAATACTCTCTTTATTCACTGCCACTGTATACAATTTAACTCACTAAACTAGTCTTATAACTTTACCACTAATATCTATTCAACACTCAATGATTAACTGAACTAACTGACTCACATTCGCCTTAGGTCTGCTTATATATAATCTCAAATCTATTACGAATATTCGGGAAGTATTCCGAGGCCACTCTATATGATCTGGACGAGGCCATCGAGATAATTCCAGCGATCCCGAAACTTCGCGGCTGGCCGGGCGACAGAGAAGCGAGGGGCACGGCGCGGCGGCTAGTTCTATAGGGTAGCACAAAAACGTTCGGATGGTTGTTAGTCGTGACAATATGAATTTTAGCACTAAACACTGCAAAAATTTATAATTCAGATCAGACAATATCTAAATCTGATATAATCCACGCAGAAACCGAAAACTAGCAAAAAAACGAAAGAAACACACTAGAGTCAATAGCAAAGAATAGAAAGGCGCCATATTTACGCTGTACGCTCTTTTTACTAGTGGCTAGGTAGCGCCGGACTAAGAACGTTCCCGACACGTTCTGGGTGAACTATATTATATTTCACTCACGAATGGCCCTCCGCTCGCTTCGCTCGCTACGGGAGGCTCAATCAACAAGAACTAACCAAAACTAACCCTAAATTAGGAAAAAATATAAATTAATAAAAAACATAAACAAACCACCGATCTTTGGACGCTTGTGCTACGGGGGCTTAACAAACTAAAACTAACCCATGGCGTACCCAAAATAAGGAAATACAACTTTTTACGAACAAAAAACTCTTGGAACCAGCGGGAACTGAACCCTAGATGTTCGCATGACAGGCAAAGACGCTGTCTATTACACCACTACAGCGCTTGGAAAAACTTTGCTGAACCGCCACGACATGGGTAACTGTCATAACGCAGGTGGCCTTGTATAACGTCGCATCGCAGACAGTATTTCGTCATCAGGAACGATTTTAGACCGGTGCGGCCTAGCCGCAAATCTTTTCTGCGGCACAAAAATTGAGAGATATTTGGTCGTATGCGCAATATCTTACCTTCTGCCGTTATTGTATCATGGGAGAAATGTCATTTATTATTTATTTTCCGAGAAAATAAGTCATTACATCAGGCGTAAGTCCGAGTTGACGCAAGGCGAAGCAGGTAGGGCAGGGCTGGAGCACAAAGAGGGTGTTCGGGGCAGGGTCGTCAGAAAGAACGGATCGGGGTTTTAGCGGGAGTCAGGTTTCCCAAATAAACGTAACCAATCAAATAAAACATTTCCTTGCATTTTTATTTCTTATAATTTAGGCTAAATAAAAATACACAAACCTGCTTCATATTCTGTGCTGGTACTAGTTTCCTGGGCCATTTCGAAATGCCCCGCAAAATGCTCTTGAGTTGATGCCAAGGGTCCCTCTACTCCACATTCGCCACCATGTGGTCAGTTCTTCGCCGGAAAATGTATTAGTCCTGGCACAGTTCATGTTTGTTTATAATTAAAAACTTTTCGAGTTTTATCTGATTTTTGCTGGAATCGAAGAACGAAGAGAAAATGAGGTTATTCCGCTGTATTGCGCATGTCCAATCAATTGAACTCTGGGTGCTCCACCTTTTAGCATGGGGCAAATCGAGCACGCTCAAAATGCTGGATGCGTTTCAAATCGAACGCGACTGTGAACGCTGCGAGCGTCATGAAAAACGCAAGAGTGTTTGTTTCATATGTGCGCTTCGTGCATATCGAGCGTCAACTCAAACGTGCCTTTCATAAGGGATTTTTCGCGAATTGGGTTTAGATTGTGTTAATTTATGATGAATTAATCTTTATACGTCATATACCTATCCCCACCAACATAAATCTATGATACACTGGAGATAAGTTAGTTTCTGTCTGATGCAAATGACATAACCCATGCAAAACCTGCTCCAGACCGGACTATGCTTGGCCAACCTAACGATGACGTCAGTAACATTTCCGCTACTTCCTACTTCAGGTTATGTCGCGAAAACGTGTAAGTATGCTCACAACTTAAATCGTTTATGCTGAGTCGCTTTCCAGCTGAACAAATGTTTGGGCTTTAGGCGCTGCACTTGAAACACGAGCGCTTCTAGCACAACGGTGGAGCTGGAACTGGAACTAGACGCGACACCTCTACGTGGGGCGTCTTTGTGATTGTTTATGTGCTCTCTGTATATGCCTCTATTAATAATTCAATCTATTTTGACTTTCATTAGCTTTCTAGTTTTTTGCGCATGGTTTCAATCATTTCAATTAAATGAAATTGTTGTGAGCATGTTAAAAACTTAAAAATGGATCTAGCTTTTCCAAATCTGAGGAGGTGGATTAAGAAACAAATTGGTAGGTAATTAGTAAGATAGAAGGGATCAATCGGCTTAAATATTAGTTAAATATATGTTATTCCATTGCAGCTTTGTTATCTATTTAATCTTTATAATAATAATAACAAAACTACTAAACCAAACAAAACTACATAACCTCTTAAACGTGTTTGTGCTCCAAGGTCATTGTTCTACTCAGTGCTTCAAGTACTTTGAATATAAAATTGACTTCAAGTACGAAATATCCGGTAGGATCTTCAGGGGCAAGGGGAAAGTAACCTGTGTGTCAAACGCGGTAACACCTGGATCACGTGCGTCGAACATTTGCGCGCGCCGGGGCTCGGTTGCGTGCTCAATACTCTTTGCTGGAAAGCGACTATGGATTAACCTCGCGAAAAATTGCTTTATATAATATGATTGGTGGTCACGATATGGTTTGAGCCAGTCAATCGTGCTGGCAAATTGCCTTGCAGCAGTGCCATAAAACAAACAAGAACTAAAGAAGAAGAAGAACGTCATGTCATGACAAAAGTTTATTGTAGGTAGAGTAACATAAACATCATAATATTTTTATTTTATAATTATTTATTACGTCTTAACGATTTATGGCTCTCGTCTAAGTTTCGTAACTCTGAGGATGCCTTAAAACCATAACACTACTTAACTGGACTATTTTTTAAAACTGGTAATATTAAGATCACAGCCTAGCTGTAACAAGATGTTGTGTAGAAGGAGAAAACCTTAACCTGCAGAATAATTGCCAGGAGAACTTGAGGAAAGGGAGAAACTAGTAAAATTTCACTCCTGTGTAACTAGCTTAAATATTCCTACCAAATAAAGGGAAAATATTTTCTCCAGTGGGATAAGTACATTATGTCTCACAATCTGACAAATGAAAAGGGTAAGCCAATACCAGAGTTAATGGTTTTTCTGGAAAGGTTGCCAAATCCGGTTAAAGAAGAGAACTATTCGGAGATTGATCAATTTAATGCATCTCAGATTAAAGAAGAAATTGATCAATATCTTGTTCAGTAAGTACATAATTGTTTTCCACAAAAGCTAAGGTATTTGGGTAATTTTTTAAAAGACGTGTCAGATTAGTTTTTTGATTTTGATGGTACCTTAGCATGCAACTGACCTATAGAAGTGCGTTGCAGAAACTCATACTTTCCTGTCAAAAAAATAAAATAGTTTCACATGTGCAAAAAACTAAAATTTATGACAGAGATTCAGTTCTTTTTTCATTTTGGGCATGCTTTGGGTTAGTCCTGTTAAGTTGCACCCCCAGAGCGAGCGAAATGAGCAGAGGGCCATGTGCATAGTGAAATATTAATAGACTTCAATGTGAATTTTTTGTCAACTTCTAATTCAGATACCCAGCTACTAAATAATGTATTAATTTCTTTTGATTTAAAAATGCATGTCACTAGTTCTACTCGAATTACTTTGCATTCTGCCTCGTCGCTAGATTACATTATTATGTTCAAACTTCACTCCTGGTGAGCTTGAGTGCAAGGTGGTTAACGCTGGCATTTTGGATCACGAAGCGATCTTTTGTAAATTTAAATTTAAGGGTAAATCGTATACGAAGCGAACTAAAAAAGGTAGGATATTTTCTAAGAAATATTATGATAGGTTCGCACTGTTATGCCAAGGTGCTCTTGGGCAGGATATATTGGAGTCGGATGATCCGCTGCAATTTTTTCACTTTAAGCTTTCTGGTGTGTTTAATAGAGCCTTTCCGATTGTAAGAATAAACACAAAAAATAGAAAACCTTGGGTAACGAAGGGCATAGCTGTTTCCTCTAGAAATATGCGTTGCTTACATTATTTAAGGAAATACTTTTAGGAAAATCAAAACTTTTGTATGTTATTTTTTAAGTATAGAAATATATATAGACAAACACTAAAAGCTGCCAAGCAGACCTACTATAGAGATAGAATTTTACATGCAAATAATGAACAAAAAGAATCATTGCGGATAGTGAATGAACTGCGAGAGAAGAGTAATGTTGACTTTGGTGATGCCAAATTATCCCCTGACGAACTTACTGATGTATGATGAAAGAGAGTGTGATGTTGAAGGCCAGTGGAATGCTTTTATGCATACGCTGATACCTATATTTAATAGCTGTTTTCCACTTAAAAAGATTAAAGTAAATAATAAGCATCGCCTAAATATGTATCGTAACACACCTAGAGTGGCTGAATGTAAGAGAGAGCTGGACATTCTTTCAGTATTGATCAGGGCTAATGAGGGTTATAGGAATGAGTATAATAATAAAAAAATTGAGTATAATGAATTGCTGCAAGCGGCTCGTAAAGATTACTATGCTCAAAGGGTTGTTGAGAGTGACAATAAGGTAAAGTGTGCATGGAAAATCGTAAATGATATTAAGGGGGTTAGTAAGAGTAACATGAATGTGGGTATTCCGGGGAATCCATGTCTAGTTAGTGAAAAATTAAACAATTTTATGGTCGAGGCTGCTCCTTTGCTTGTCAGCAACTTAAATTTAGTGAATTACGTCAATAGGGTCCATTATAACAATGTTTCTATGTTCTTGACATCGGTTACCCCACTGGAGGTTGGACATATAATTGAACTTAAAAGTAAAAACAGTGCAGGTTTTGATGAAATCTCCACGAAGTTAATGAAGTTCTATACGGAACAGTTGATAAGGCCCTTAAGCTATATAATTAATAATTCTTGCACATTTGGTATCTTTCCAAATAGTCTCAAACTTGCCATTGTTAGGCCACTTTTTATAAAGGGTGATCCTGCACTTCCTGAAAATTATCGACCTCAGCCTTTTGACATCGTTTTCAAAGATTTTTGAAAGAGCTATGTATGCTCGACTAATACATTTTTTTGAGAGGTTTAATCTGATTAAATCTGGACAACATGGTTTTTTGCGGCGAATGTCAATATCCACAGCACTTTTTGATTTTGTCATTCAGATAGTTGACCATCTTGAGAACAAACAGGTAGCTTTTGGCTCTTTCTTAGATTTATCCAAGGCTTTTGACAGTATCTACCATGAGATTCTTCTGGATAAGCTTTATAACTATGGAGTTAGGGGTGCCCCACAAAAGTGGATTCAGTCTTATCTGTGAAACCGCACACAGAAAGTGGTAGTATATAGGGATGGACAGCGCTGCTTTTCTTCCGTTAGACCTCTCGCCATGGGTGTGCCCCAGGGCAGTGTCTTCGGGCCTTTTCTTTTTTTATGTTACATTAATGATCTCATTAATGGGGTTTCTACAGACAGCGCTTCTATCATTAACTATGCCGATGACACAAATATGCTTGCTGTGGCACCATCTGTGGAGGGTGTGCTGGGGGTGGGAAGGCAGTGTCTTTCTGATGCTCAAAACTGGTTTAACGAAAACAAGCTCATTTTAAATGCTAATAAATAAAATTTTGTTTTTTTTAGAGCTAAACAATCATCATTAATATTCCCTGAACAAGCTTTCTCAGAACATAAACATAACATCAGACACAAAGTTTCTTGGAGTATATTTGGATTGCTTTTTAGATTGGGGTAGAGAGGTTGACTATGTCGCTAGTAAGCTTAATAGCTGCTGTTACCTGATGCGAGTCTTGAAAAATTATCTTGACGTCAGGACCCTTCTTGTGGTTTACCATGCTAACTTTGGCTCAATTATGAGATTTAGTAAAATTTTTTGGGGGGTTCGTCACATGCACACAAAGTATTTGTTATTCAGAAAAGGGCCATAAGAATTATATTTGGTATGGGACCTCTTGAAACGTGCCGGGGGGTTTTTAGGCGTCATGGTATACTTACCCTCGCTGGAATGCATGTTTATGAATGTGTTGTTTTTACATTTAAAAAACACCTTTTTGCTAAATATTTGCCAATTCATGAACACAATACTAGATCTTTTAACTACAACATTCCATTCCACAGACTGACTTTATCTGAGCGAATGTATAAAATATTATAACCGAATCCCTGCTGATATCAGACTTGAGCGGAGCGGTGAGTGTGTTTAAGACTTGCGAGACTTGCTAGGGTTTTGGAATCAGTCTTTCTCAAACCAACATACCCAGCAGAACTTAAATACATATTTTCCCAAATAAAGAATAAAAATGTATCTGGGTGGGATGGATTGGCAGTTAAAGTTTTCTTTAAACTTTATTGAATGTTTTGTCTGAAGTTATAATTCGGTCTTTTGTTTCTGGTACCTTTCCTTCATGCTTAAAGAGGGCTACAGTTATACCATTATTTAAAGGTGGGGATGGCAATAAGAATTGTCCTTCAAATTTTCAACCCATTGCATTGTCGCAAATTCTAGACAAATTGGTGAAGAAACGGATGATGATCTTTCTGAAGAAGCACAAAATACTAAACCCAGCACAATTTGGCTTTCGGGCTTCTAAATCTGCAATTGATGCAATCTTCTGCTTCTTAGAATCACTTTATATTAAAATTAATGAAAAGGAATCAGTCGCAGCGGTTTTTTGCGACTTATCAAAAGCGTTCGACTGTGTTAATCATTGTATATTGCTATATAAACTTGATACATATAGGTTTTTGGGGGAAGGCTTTGGAATGGTTCAAATCGTATTTGTCGGGCAGGGTTTAAAGCATTTCATATGTGGGTGCCATTTCTGAGTCAAGGAATTACTAATGTTTGGGGTTTCACAGGGGTCAGTTTTAGGTCCAATCTTGTTTTTATTGTATATTAATGACTGGGCTAATTTGGATATAAGGGGATTGTTTACTCTTTTTGCCGATAATGCTACAGTCTTGTGCCACAGTAACCATAGCAATAAGCTTAATGAATTTGTAGCATGTGAATTACAGAAAATTAAGATCTGGTGTGACTCAAATGAGCTCTCGTTAAACGTTAATAAGACTTACGTTATGCGCTTTAAGTCTAATTTCGAAGGTGTTGTATTCGAAAATAATGTTTTAAATAATCTTCAAGAAAATAAATTTTCGAGACTCTTGTAAACCTTTATTCGTCGCCCAAAAGATCTTAACATTGACTTGAATTTTTAATTTGGAGTCTGCCTGTCTAATGCACAGGAAATACAAAAATTAAATTCACTCACCTTCTGTGCATAATACTCGCCTTTCACATAATATTAAAATAAAATAAAAATCCATTTATTGCATATAAAACATGTCACATACAAAAGGTGGAAATTACCGGCAACGTATTTTCATAACCACCATACAAACTTAACTACAAGCTTAACTACAATAAACAAACAATAGAGATTTGAGGTAAACTTAAACAACATATTAGAAATTCAATTGGGTTGCAGATATATAATCTTTACAGATTTTTTAAAAATAAACATTACTAAATACCTTTAGATAGTCTGACAAAATATTATAAACATGAGCTGCAAGATAGTAAAAAGAGTTTTTAAAAAATGAGTTTTGTGTTGTGGTATACACATTGCCCTCCTATTGCGAAAATTTACATGATGTGTATTCCCACGTTCGACAAGACACTCGGATAGATAAGATGGAATTCCAGTGGTTACAATTTTATGCACTAAGCAGCTCATATGTACAAATCTCTTCTGACTCATGTTAAGACCATAAACATCTACTATGTGATTGCTCACATGATCTCTACGAGACAATTTTTTGACATATCTTACACAAAAGTTTTGAATTTTCTGCACGCGATACTTATTAAAGGCAGTAAGGAATGGCCCATATATTACATCCAGATAAGTAGGTTAGTAGGTATGGAAAGGTACGTAGACCAGTTACGCGGCGGGGTTTATGCACATTTTTTGATAGGATTTCTGAGATTTCTTGGGACTTTATAATATCGGATGAGGAGACAGTTGATGGGAAGTTCACCAGGTTTGTGAATACTTTAGAGCGAGCATATCTGGTATCCTTTCCAGAAAAGAAATATATTGTGCGTTCTGATAATAACAACAATATTAGTTGGTTTACTGATAAGTTAAGGGCAATGAGGGAACAATTACATTTTCTTGTACAACTAAGTAAACAATACAACCTAAATAATTTTAAAGAACTGTTTTTCAGAAGTGACTTATAATGAGGTTAGGGAATGTATTAATAATCTGAAAAATAAAAATAGCCGATATTTTTTGGGATTTAATGTTAGAATTGTTAAAAGTGTGAAGAACCAGATTTTGATACCTTTGACTAGGCTTATCAACTTGTGTCTCAGGGAAAATATTCCCCCATCTGTATTGAAGGAAGCACTTGTTATCCCACTATTTAAGAAGGGTGATCCGGGACAGTGCGAGAACTACCGCCCAATATCCCTATTGCCAATTCTATCAAAGGTAGTAGAGAAATGCATGGCGAAACAAGCACAACATTTTTTTGAGAGCAACAACCTTTTAAACGCTTGTCAATTTGGATTCAGAAAGGGTAAAAATACTGTGCAAGGTGTTTTAAACTTAATTACAGATATCCTTGCAGCATTTAATAAATTCCAATACAGCACAGTATTATTCTGTGATTTGCGCAAGGCTTTTTGACTGTATCAATCATGAGATCATTCTAAAAAATACTAAAAGCATATAAATTCTCATTAAACAGCCTTAAGCTTATGGAGTCCTACTTAATGGGCAGGTGTCAGTCTGTTCGT
>MU194716.1:1044-18103 GCA_016904865.1 Pissodes strobi | reverse complement strand
GGCGTCTTCTCATCTTTGGAGACGGGAACTCGAAAGGGTGTTCGTTCTTGGTGAAGAAACTCGCTAATTCTCAATTTGATAGTAACAGCCAAATTAGACACCGAAAGTTATTTAGTGACATGATCAACGAATGTAAAGAATTGAGTAAAAACTTCGACAAAAATGATGTGGTAATTTTGGTCGTTCCGTATTTCAACGCTGTTAAAGGAAAGTCAGTTACTGCTGAGGAACTAGACCTGGTTCAATTAATTGCTAAAAAGACTAATGTTGTTGTGGTGGGTAGTGTATATCATACTAATCGTCCAATATTGAATAGGTTTTTGCAAAATCAGAGCGCTTTTCTTAAAACGTACTTTGACGGCAAAGAAGGCACTTACATTCCGTTACTCTGCACAATGAATAGTGGAGTTCTAGACTTTCAATCTAAAAGAGAGCTAGTTGCCTATATTATTAATAACTATATTTCTGCGCAAACAACAACCCAAACCTCCACACCCATCCACAAAAACACGCGCATAGAACAAAATAAGGATAGTAATTTTTTATAATAACGCCTATCCCAGCTGGATCTGTAGACGTCGAAAATTGTATTTCACCGAAAACGACGGGAACCAATGAACCATCATTGGCAAAATTAACTTCGTTTCAATGTTACTACCAGAACGTGGGGGGACTTAGAAGCAAAACTGTTCAGACTTTGACTGCGGTAAGAGCAACTGATTACGATAGTATTTCATTCACAGAATCGTGGCTTACAGAGGACATCTATAGCAATGAAGTTTTTGGTTTGGATTACCTAGTTTACCGAACAGATAGAAGGTACGAAGCCCTAAACTGCACAAGAGGTGGGGGTGCCCTGATAGCTGTAAAGTCTTGTTTTGATTCACAGGTGCTACCAAACAGTGACGATATCTCCTTTGAGGATGTATGGGTCTTAGTTAATTTGAGCGACCAGTCTATAATTATTGTGTGCGTTTACTTTCCTCCGAATTCTTCAATCGGATCGTTTGAAAAGTTTCTACAGGCTTTGGAAAACACCCGGAAAAAATACAAGAAATGTAAGCTTTTGATCCAGGGGGACTTTAACTTGCCAACAACTAGGTGGGAATTTGACAACGGCACTCTTATACCTACCAATCTCTCTTCTCCATCTGCAGATGCATTGGTTACGGGTATGTTTATTAGCGAGTTGCAGCAAGTGAACCATGTACCAAACGAGTATGACAGATACCTGGATCTTGTGTTTTGTGATGAATTTCCAGAATTGATAGTGAGACTTCCTGATTCCCAGCCACTTAGTCGGATCGTTCAGCACTACAAACCACTGGAAATTTCATTTTCCCTCTTAGACCTTACAATGCTGGAGACAGATAATGAGGTGATGTATAACTTTAAGAAGGGAGACTACGCAAGCTTGAACACCTTTTTCACAACCCTCGACTGGAAGTGGCTAGATAATTGTTATGACGTTGACCATAAGGTTAACACTTTTTATAATATCTTATTTGAGGGTATAGAAAAATACATCCCAAAAATGCAAGCAAGGAATAAAAAGTACCCTAGATGGTACACATCAAACACAATAAAATCTTTAAAAAAAGAGAACAAAGCCTACCAACGATTCAAGTCTTCTGGGAGTCGGGAAGATTACAGGGTATACTCTGATCTACGGAGAGAATCTAAATACTTAATTGAGCTGAGTTATATCCTGTATGTCTCAAATACAGAACACATGCTCCCAACTAATATTAAATACTTCTGGTCATACGTTAATGCGCTTAAGCAAAATGGTGGTAACGGTATTCCTAAAAACATGGAACACCGCGGTGAGTTAAAAAAGTCTCCCGCGCAAATAGCCGATGCATTTGCCGAACATTTTGAGAGCTGCTATAAACATCAAAGCACTCAACTGACGGTTGTCGTAGAACGAGAATTCGTCACCGTCTCGCATCATAATTTTGGATCAGATGAAGTTTTGCAAAGGCTACGATGTTTGGACGTACATAAAAGCACGGGATCTGATGGAATTGCTGCGATGCTACTAAAGGAATGCTGTGGTTCTCTGGCAACTCCACTAAGTCGCCTACACCAGGTTTCGTTCGACATGGGCCACTTTCCAGATATGTGGAAAAACTCCTGGCTTATTCCGATTTTTAAGTCTGGCTCAAGAAAGAATATCGGAAACTACCGTGGGATTTCATTGTTACCAACAATATCCAAGGTTTTTGAGTCGATCATTACTGATGAGATTTTTGAGTTGTTCAAGCATCATATATCGCCTTACCAGCATGGCTTTTACAAGGGAAGATCAACGGCAACTAACCTGGGTATGTTTCACGACTATTTGACGAAGGAAGTTGAAGATGGAGCTCAAGTGGTTGTCATCCACACGGACCTTTCTAAGGCTTTTGATAGAGTAAGCCATCAATTGCTCACTGAGAAGCTTTTAAGAATGGGAATTACGGGTTCATACATTAAATGGATCCAATCTTATCTTCTGGGAAGAAAGCAGCGTGTGAGGATTGGCAGTGTGTTGTCGCGTGAAGTAAATTGTGTGTCTGGTGTTCCGCAGGGTTCCCACCTGGGCCCAGTGCTTTTTTTGCTGTATGTCAACAGTGTCGTATCCGTGTTTGAAAAGTGTAGATGTCTTCTCTATGCCGACGATCTTATATTGTTTTGTGTTGTTGAGTCCACGCATGACTGTCTGCAAGTACAAAGAGACCTACAAAATCTAGTCAACTGGTGTGATGCCAACTGTTTAGAGGTTAATGTCAATAAGTGTAAAGTTATATGTCCGCTAAAATATCCGTACTCAATTAATAATCATATCTTGGAGCATGTAAACCATTTTAATGATTTAGGCGTAACATTTGGTAGCGACTTAAGTTTTAAAAGACACATCGATAATGTGATATTAAGGGCGTCAAGAATGTTGGGTTTTCTGCGGCGTACTTGTAGAGATATCTGTGATATTAGAGCAATTAAGTCATTATATAATTGTCTGGTTCGAAGTTTAGTAGAATATAACAGTATTATATGGTGCCCTAACTATAATTATCAAACACAACGTTTAGAACAACTTCAAAATAGGTTCGTGAAATTTTTGTTGTACAAAATGAGTTTTCCCTACAAAGACATTAACTATTCAATAAGAATTCAATTGGCCGGACTTGAGAGTTTAGAACAACGTAGGAACAACGCCTTTGCATACTTTTTGTACAAATTGATTAATGGTCAGATTGATTGTGCTGACCTGCTATCGCAGGTACTTTTTCGAATACCTCAGAGAACCACTAGATCCAGACAATTATTCTATACAAGTCATCACCGCACAATTTACGGATCCCAGCGTTTCTCTGATAGACTAAGAAGAAATTTCAATGAACATTTTGAGAACGTTGATATTTTTAGATATAGTTTTATAACTTTTAAGTATAAAATTAGATTTAGCTAATTAGTATAGTTTAACTTAACACTAGTTATTGTACAATTTGTAGTTTTTTTTATCTGTATGTACTGTGGAATAAATAAATAAATAAATAAAAACATTAAAATAGATTTTATTAAGGTTTTTGATCTCCGATTTATCGTTGACAGCCTGTAGATTCTTTTTAATTTCAATCATTTCATAGAATTCTCGTTTTTTTCTATGTGGTTCGGTTCTTAAGATGTTTGTCATCAAAAGTGTGTTTAGAATCAGTTTCATGTTTTTTTAGTGCAGTCATATTCTTTCGATCATATTTATGTCCGTTTGGTCGATTTTGTAAATATTGACTAGTTCGGGTGATATAACTTGCTGGACAGTCCCTACAGCGTATTTGATAAACGACATGTGTTTTTTTATTTTTCGGAATTTTCCGCTTTTTAGTTTGCTAAAGTTATTTTTCAACAAGTTATGCCCCTTGTGACTGATCGTTATGTCATGTTTCTTAAATAATTTTTGAAAGTTTTCAGATAGATTGGGTATATAAGATATCAGAGATATCCCAGAATACAGTAGGTATCCCACAGGGAAGTATTCTTGGACCTGTTTTATTCATAATTTTTTTAAATGACATTAACTTTGAAATTAATATCCCAAATTTAGAACTAATCGAGTATGCTGATGATACCAATTTATTGTTGGGTGGTTCAGAAATCTCTGAACTTGTTCAAAATTCTGAAAGCATATTTTCGCTAATAGAAACCTGGTTCAAAAAAAATAAATTATGCTTAAATAAAGGAAAAACTAATATCTTGCTGTTTAGAACTAAATTAAATAAAACACCAATACCAGAATCAATTATTGTTCACGATAATAGGCTCACGTTATGCAGCAGCACCAAATTTTTAGGTATTCATATTGACGAATTTTTAGATTGGTCTTATCACATTGAACACCTTAGTAACAGACTCAATAAAATTTGCTATTGATTGATTGATTTATTTATTTTAGCATTTGCTATTTACAAAAATGTTTACAATAAATTTTACATATTAATTGACATAAATAAAGTCTATATATCGCGGTTAAAATATAAGTCTTTCACTGTCTTCTTAAAAATGTGTACATTAGGCAAGTTTATAACCTCCTCCGGCAAAGCATTGAAGAGTCTTAGTCCATCATTAAATAGTTGTTTCTGCAACGCCGCAGATCTAACGGAACTGATGTTATAGTTTGCCTTGTTTCGAACATTATATTGGTGCATTTGTGATCTTGGCACAAGAAATTGATCAAAGTAGGCGGGTAACAGTCCATTTCTAATTTTATAAATTATAACTAAGTTAGACAATTCAATTTCTTCTTCCTTCACTGAAATCCAACACAACATTGTCCTCATTGAATTTATGAATGTATATATATTACAACCCAATACAATACGCATGCATTTGTTTTGTAACAGTTGCAATCTATTTATACACTCTTGGGTACACGCTATTAAAAAGCGAGCTGCAGTACTGAAAATGAGGCATAATTATTGTGTTGTAAATCAATAGCCTAGACCACTGGCTCAGATAACCAGATATTCTCCTAAAAAATCCAATTTTTTTCCCTATTTTTTTACAAATAAAGTTAACATGATCTGAAAAGTTCAATTGTTGGTCTAGGATTACACCTAAGTATTTAATATTACTATCATACTCAATAGGTACATTATTTATTTTGATAGCATAGTTTAAGTCTAAGAAAGCTTTACATTTAGTCTTTGTCCCAAAAACCATAACTTTGGATTTACTAGCATTCAATTTCAGTTTATTCACACATAACCAATTAAACAGTTTATCAAGTTCCGAGTTCATTGTATTCGCAACAACCTCATAGTCACTACCAGTCACTGAAATAAGCGTATCATCTGCAAAGAGGCTCACATACGCTTTATCTAAAATGTCACTTACCTCATTAACGTAAATAATGAATAATAAGGGATCCAGAACACTCCCTTCGGGAACTCCCAAATCATTGTCCACTTTACCAGAAAGTTTAGTCCCAATTTTTGTACAATGTGACCTGCCGCTTAAGTAGTCCTGAATCCATCTTAGGGGTATGCCGGAAACACCATAATTTTGCAGTTTCTTAATTAGAATACTACGATCGATTGTTTCGAATGCACGCTGAAGGTCAATAAACGCGCTGAGCACTATTTTACCCTCATTAATATCCTGTTTCCATTTGGCGCACACTCCCTGAAGAGCCGACTCACAGGAATGTCGTTCCCGAAAACCAGACTGTTTTTCACTTATTAAATTGTTTTTTTCAAAGTAGCTTCGAAATTGTTCACGCACTATCGTTTCCAAAACTTTATCAATACTAAGTAATAAGTTTATAGGTCTAAATTCAGAAGGCACCGACGGATTTTTTACTTTAGGTATTGGGACAATGACACTGGTTTTTAGTTCGTCTGGCACACTTCCGTATTGCAACGAGGTGTTCACTAGATTTAGCAGTGGATATCCTACAGCTCCAAAAATGTCTTTTAAAATTTTAACATTCATGACACTATCAGCGGTTGATTTATTTTTCAAATTTATTACAATCTTACGTAGATCAGATATAGTAATATTTTTAAACCTGTCAAAACTTGTATCTGCCCAACTCTCGCTCGGCACACCCCCGAATCCTGTTGGTATACTTTCCGCTATTCCTTTAATGCTGCTTGCAAAAAACTCATTGAAGTTTTCTTCCACATTTCCAAGGTTGTCCTCGAATTCCAATCTGTCATAGTCATGTTTATGGGTGATTATCGCAAAAACGACCCCTCGCCTGTTTTAGGTTCCCTATCTTTAAAATCTAAAAATTATGGGGATTTTTTTAAATGAATACTGTCAGTTGAATGTGTTTAAATCAAAACCGTACAAATCCGATTTTCTTTAAATCAAATTCTTGTTTTTTTTTGCAATTTTGTATTAAAAACGTCATTCCCGTCCACTGTCGCAAATCCAAAATGAATAACAAAATACCATTTTTCTGAAAAATGAAATAAATGAAACGGTTTTTTTTAATTAATTCTATTGAAAAACACAAGGAACTTTTTATATTTGTAAACATATTTAAAAATAATCTGTTTTTAATTTTTTTTTCCTTAAGCTAAAGTTTGTCTTTATGCTTTTTCATCATTCCCGTTCGTACACGGTTAATTTGAAATAAAAAGAAGGGATAAAATTCCAAGAATCCTTAAACCAATAAAAATGACGCGCTGATGCCTGTTTATTCTTGTCTGAGCGGCCAAAGAGTAAAGGTGCATATCTCGAGTAGCTGTAATAAATGCCTGTTTGAAAATTGCTTGTGTAACCAGATGAGTCCTCATTCCCATCGTAAGTGTTTTTTTTTTATATTTTAGGAATAACAGTAAGTTTTTTTGCTTAAAAACTTTGTGGATCTGCCTTTTTCTTATTTTGACTTGATTTTTGCTATTTGCTAATTAGTTAAAAACAAAAAATTAAGAAAACCTACTAAAACATCATTCCCGTCGTCGTCATTTCCGTCCGTTTTTAAACAGACGGGAATGACGCAAAGCGAACGGGAATGACATTTTTTTTAAATTTCTTGAAATTGTTTTCGATAAAAATGGCAAGATCAAGAAAGTCATTAATGCCAAAGATGAAGAGCGGAAAAGAAAAGATCTCGAAAGGGCCAGAGAACGCAGAAGACAAATTCGTTAAGATCCTGAGAGAAAAGAAATGCAACGATAGAACGAACATGAAAAATATCTAAGACAAAAAGATAAAGGTATTAAAAAAAATGCACACTTGACACCAAGAGAAAAAAGAAAACAGCGTAAACAATGGAAAATTAATTCTAAAAACTATAGGGACATGAGAAAGAAAACAAGAGAGTTAGCTAAAAGAATAGAAGAAAACACACCATCCCCGTCTATGTCTGAAGATGATATTAAAGAACCCCAACCAAGAATGCACTGCCATAGAAAAAAATTGATTGAACAATAATGATAAAGTTATGACATTTTTGGGATTATGGAGGTGCATCAAATTAAAACTGTTGTTGGAAGTGGGATCGTTCACATGAAAAAATTATCATGCTTTGAATGTCATAATTTATGTGAACATTATAGCATTGGCACCTTGAAACACAAAAGTCAGGTGCCAGTCTGTCATTCTGATAGCAGTGAAAGTTCTGATTTTGTCGATTTTGACATCCTTTGAGATATTTTAAAAACAAAATCAACACCGATCTACCCCATTGTGTATAGCGATGAAGAAGTACAAATTTTGGCCGGTACCTACATCTTGGTAGAGTTTCAAAACAAAATGAATAAAAAACTTCAAGTTTACCGTTATGTAGCAGTGCGCCAAAATGATATAGATCCCTCTGATGGTGAGGTAAAAGTAACTTTCCTTAAAATATGTGAAAATTCTGATAATCCTAAATGTGGAAAGCAGTTGTTTACGGTAGACGAAACCGACACGGCCTATATATCTGTAGATTGTATTAAAAGGCGACAAATTTTTTTTAAGTTTAAACAAAATGTTGATATATTTGAAAAGCCATAAAAATAATATTATGTAAGGTTTTTATGTCGGAAAAGTAAGAGTTTTTTTGTTACATTATGTGTTTAACCTCTTTAAATTGAAATTTGTATTATGTTTGTATTGTTCTAAATAAAAGTTTAAAAAGAAAACAGTAAAATATCATTCCCGCCCCTGAACCGTCATTCCCGTCTTACACAATATTTTAAAATATTAAATATTTTCAAAAATAGGGTAGTTTGAACTGGTTCTTATCTGACGTTCTCAAGATACACCTTGAAAATAAATATTTACTAGGTGCAATTTGTATTTTTTAAATAAAAATGCCAAAGACACTTTTTGCCTTTATATCAGTCGTTTTTGCGATAATCACCCTTATCTGCCTTTTTGCTTCCAGTTAATTCTTTTAATGTACGCCACATTTTTTTACTGTCACTCCGGCATTGGTCTATATTTCTTTCATAATAGTTTGATTTTTCTTCTCTGATGATACTCACGACACTGTTTCTTTTTTGTTTATATTCTTCCCAATCACCTTCATTTCTTGTTATTTTAAATTTCTTGTAAGCTATATCCCTTTGTCTCTGCATGATGTTCACTCTTTCATTAATCCATGGTTTTTCAGTAACCGTTATTTCCCTTTCCGGCGCAATTTTATTTATTATGTCTGTTATATTTCCAACAACGTTTTCATATACAATTTCTATGTTCGTTGATGTATAATTCCAGTTTTTTGTCAACAATTCAGCTACCATTTGGCTTGTTTTTTCTTTTGATACATTTCTTGTAAAGCTTGTTGTATGTGACTCCTTTTTTATTTTAACATCCATTATGGTTACTCCAATAGTTTCATGATCAGACAACGACGGATAAATTCTGGGTAGCTCTTTTAAATTGTACACATTTGTAAAAATCAGATCAATTGTTGATGACGAATTATTGGTAGTTCTAGTATTTTCCAGGACCAACTGCTGAAAACCTGCGTCTCCACTGATACTACACAACTTAGTTTTCTGCGAGTTATCATATTCCATGTGGATGTTGAAATCGCCCAGAATATACATTTTATACCGGTTTATTGTCCCATTATTCACAGTTTGTTCAAAATATTCAAGAAATTTATCGCAATTTCCGTTTGGAGACCTGTATACTGCCACTACAACAAAAACTACGCTTTTCATTCTAACTTTTAAAATTAGGGTCCAAAATCCAAACTCTGATGATTCGTTCTGAATCTCCATGACAATAGCCTCCGTTCTAACATAAACAATCACCCCACCTGTGTGTCTGCTATGTGAAAAACACACAAAACTTTTATATTCGATAATATCTATCTCGTTGCTACAAAAATCATCAGTGACATGGGTCTCGTTCACGCACAAGATCAGTGGGTTATAATTGGAAGTGACAGTTTGTAATTCGACTTTTTTGTGATGAGTCAAACCCTGTATATTCAATGACAGGCAGATCTCACTATTTGTACTTACATTCGAAGACGTTGATTGCTATGTATATTGAATTCTATCACGATTTTTCTGTACTTCCTTTTTATATATCATACAACATCGATCAAACACTGTATGATCTGTTTTGACATTTGGAATTTTTAACACCTCGCTAGCATACTTGCAATTTGCACAATGTTTTTCTGTTGCATGGCACTCTTCGGCACTGTGCGCACCATTGCGTCCGCTTAGTTACAAAATACCTTAATGAATCAGCTAGGAAGTCACTGTATTTTGCAAACTTCGAAAGTATACTTAGATATGGTATAATTTTTTGGGCTTCAAACTTTAGGGCACAAGACATCTTTGTGATTCAAAAACGTATGTTAAGAATAATTTATAAAATGTCTCCCATTCAGTCATGTCGAGGTATTTTTAGAGCAAATGATATACTTACCATATTTGCATTGTACATAATGGAAACCGTTTTATTTGTATTTAGGAATAAACAGATATTTAACTTTAATCTTGACTGTACTTATAATACCCGAACAAACAATATTAGTTATCCTGTACATAGACTAACATTATTTGAAAAAAATTCCTATTACATGGGAATTAAATTATACAATAAGTTGGACAATGTTATAAAAAATATTAATATTGAGTGTATTTTCAAAAGAAATGTAAAAAAATTGCTTATTAGTTTGGAGCCCTATAATATTGGAGAATATTTAAATATGTAACAAATATTATAGATTAGTTTGTAGTTGTGTACTTGCACAAGTTAGGATTAGAATATTTTTATATGAAGCAATTTCATTTTGTGTTTGTTTGTACATTTGTTGTATAGATTAATGTAATTTGAAATAAAGAAATAAAATTAAAAAAAAAAATTAATAAATAAGGTAGAGATAAAAATTGTTTTTTATTTTTTGTTTGTTCTGAAATTTCAATTCTTGTTTGCCCACCATTATTAAATATTTCTAGTCTGTTTTTGAAAGTTGTTTCAATTAATTTTTTAGGATATGAATTTGAGATAAGTACATATTTGGCTTTTTTTATGGATTTATGCAGATATTCGGTGCTACTGAGGATGATGGCACGGTCAGCCAGTCCTATTACAACAGATTTTTTTTGGGAGATGTGGTGTTGTGAATTATAATTAAGATAGCGCCCAGACCAGGTTGATTTCGTGTACCATTCGGTAAGAATTTGATTATTTTTGTGGTGTAAAGTCATATCCAAGAAGTTGATGCATTCATTTTTCTCGATTTCTATCGTGAACTTAAGTTTTTCGTGGTAGTTGTTGAATTTATTTAAAATGTACGTATCTTGGTTTTTTGGGACAGTTAGAATGCAGTCGTCGACATAACGATAAAAAATGGGCAAAGGAAAATCAGGTCCCGCGATGACTTCAGTTTCTAAATCTTCCAATACTATTTGTGCTATGACGCTAGAGATGGACGCACCCATAGCACATCCTTCAATCTGCTTGTAATAAGAATTGCTGTACTTCAAATATGTAGAAGTGAGGGTAATTTCTGAAGCTTCAAGAAAGTCATTCAGTCATCGAAAGAATATGACTGCACTAAAAAAACATGAAACTGATTCTAAACACACTTTTGATTTCGAAAGAACAAACATCTTAAGAACCGAACCACATAGAAAAAAACGAGAATTCTATGAAATGATTGAATTTAAAAAGAATCCACAGGCCGTCAACGACAAATCAGAGATCAAAAACCTTATTTATTTATTTATTTATAACGTTCTTTATTGACATAAATATCAAAGGGCCATTGACCGAAGTCCTTCAGCCTTTTACATACAATTTTATATATTATTTACAATTGGAAAAAAAAGTGAAAAATATAAATAAACATATTATATAACTATTTACAGGATTGGATATTTTGAGTTTTGGTTGTGTAATATGTGATGATTTACTGTTGCAGATGTATGATGGATTGATATAATGATGTTTCTGGATAGACTCTTCTTCTGTTTGGAGGTATTTCTTTGTTGCATAGTGCATGCAGAACCTGTATATTAGATTCTTGGCTGGCAATTTTGGTACTCAAGTCTCTAAGTCTGGTTGTTATTGGTTCTACTTTTGTCAACTCGTAGAGTAGTTGGTTAGATGGATTATATAACGGATTTTGTGGGTGACGCATCTTGGTAATGGTCCGTAGAGTTGCTGTTTCGGCTACTTTTAGATGTTTAATTGCTGGTGGTCGACAGTTTAAGTAGATAGGATGGCAGTATTCTAGAATGGGTCGACATATTGACTGGTATATATGGGCTGCAGTTTTCAGTGATATTCCCTGTTGTTTATAGGTAAGACTTCGAAAGTGTTTTCCTCTTGTTACGCATTTGGTTTTGATTGTTCTTGTGTGGTAGTTAAAATTAAGTTTTTGGTCGATATTGATTCCCAAATATTTGGCTGATGGCTGTGGTTTTATGGCATGATTATTGATAATAATGGGTGGAGAATTTGGTTTAATGTGGTGGTTGAAAATTAAGAACTGGGATTTTATGGGGTTAGGTTTCAATCGCCATTGGTTAAACCAGGTCATAGTTTTATCCATTAGAAGCTGCAGGGAATTTAACGTGGATGTGATGTTTGAATTGTGAGTAACAAGAGCAGTGTCGTCAGCAAATTGGAGGATATATGATTTGGGATCAAAAAACTTAGAGTCATCTTGGAAATAGTTGTATATGTCATGGCAGTAAATATTATAGAGAAGGGGGGATAGCGGGGAGCCCTGAGGTACCCCCTGATAAGGCATAAAATATCCCGACAAGTTTTTATGGATCTTTATTTGAAGTTGTCGTTCTTGTAGGTAGTTATTAATTAATACTATCAGGTAGTGTGGACAATCAAGTTTCCAAAGTTTAAGAAGCAATCCAGAGTGCCATACACTGTCGAACGCTTTGTTTATGTCCAAAAAAACCGCGGCACTTCGATGACCTGCAAGCTTTGCTGTTTGAACATTTGACGCCAGAATTGAAACTGGTAGTGTGGTGGAACGTCTTTGTTTGAATCCAAACTGATATATTGGAATGTATTCTCCTAAATGTTGTTATAGTCGTTCTTTTATAATGATTTCCAAGGTCTTGCCGAGCACTGGTAAAAGTGTAATTGGTCGAAAATTATTTACTTGGGAATGGTCTGAGTTGGGTTTGGGGATAGTTATTATTTGTCCCTTTTTCCAGATTGATGGAAATATTTGTTGCTTAAGACAAAAGTTAAATATTTCTATAATTTTCAGGTGGGTATTATGTTCAAGAGATCTTAATATTCTTTTTGTGACATAGTCATACCCTGGAGATGTTGATTTACCTAAGCTAATTATTCTAAAATATGTGGCTTCATCTATTTCTTCGACTTCTTCTTCTCTTCTAGTTTCGAAAAACAACTCGGCCCACCTTCAGATTCAGATTCAGATTATTTATTCATGTTAAAATTACAGGTTGCAATGTACACACGTCAAATAATAAAACTACAAACTATAATATAAAAGTCACTCTACAACAAATTTAAAAAACTTAATTAAAAACAGTACACAAATGTATATAAACTATCTTTCATTAGCATAATTAAAATACTCTTCGTTAGAATAGAAGGCATTACACATTAAAATTTGTTTAATTTTCTCCTTCACGCTTGTCACGCTTAGAAGGTTTTCTTCACTATATTGTTGGTCATCGTCAAAGGTATAAGCTTGGCGAAAATAATCTGCAAAAACATCAGCTTTTTTCTTGTCATCCGTTATGTCTTGTCCATTAACTTTTAATGTGGGTATCGTAGTTCGTGGTTTGTATTTAGTTACTCTATTTATCTGGTGCCAGTAGTTTTTTCCGTCCTGTTGATTTATGTCATTGCAGGTTGCAATCCATTTGCTTTCTCGATACTGTTTAATCATATTCTGGATGTTCTTATTAAACTCATTTAGATGCCTCTTAAATTGTGGATTTTTATTTTCTAAATATTCTCTGTACATTTTTCTTTTTGTTTTTATAAGTCTTATAATATAAGGGGGTAATTCGTAGATGTAATGTGTAATTTTTGTTTTTGGTGACTCTTCTAGAACTGTTTTTGATAGCATATCATTAAAATCTTCAATAAATGTTTCTGAAATTGATGTGTTTCTGTTTTTCAGTAAAAATGCACTAAGTTTTTGGTTCAAATTTGTTGTGTTGCACTTATTGGTATTAATCTTGTAAGTTGTTCGTCTAAAATTGTTTTTTTGAGATCTATTACTATTTCAAAACCCAGGTGATCCGATCCAATGTCTGTAACAGTCTGGATACTTATAATGTTATTATCCAAATTTTCCGTGTATAAAATCAGATCAGGGGTTGAATCAGGATTATTACTCATTATGAATGTAGGTGGTGTAACTGCCTTCTTAAAAGTTGAGTTATCCAAAAAAGTCTTAATTTGTTTTAGTTTTGCCTGATTAATGTTGAAGTCTCCCACAATGATGGAGTATTTGTATAAGGCTGCTTTTGTGAAAATTGTTTCATCAATTAGGGCAGTTGGGTGAATATAGCACAGAAAAAGATGTAGATAATCATCTAAAAACGGAACTGCAAAATGGGTGGCTTCATTAAGAACGTTATTAATTGCCGGCGGATTCCCTTTGCGCATTCTAAATTTAGGATCTATTTGGACCAAACTACCTCCTCTGACATTTAAGTTAACTATATGTCCATTTCGTTGTATGGTGTTCCAGTTTCTATAGTTTGTGTTGCTGTCGGCTTTAGTTTTTGTTTCTACAAACATCGTGCAATTTATTTTACGTTCCTGAATTGTGTAATTTATTATATGTTTTTTAGGTATGTAGCTGTTTAAGTTTGCATATAATATATTAAGTGTTTGAG
Source organism: Pissodes strobi (assembly GCA_016904865.1). NCBI lineage: Eukaryota > Metazoa > Arthropoda > Insecta > Coleoptera > Curculionidae > Pissodes > Pissodes strobi. The sequence continues at coordinate 3,803 of MU194716.1, read as the reverse complement.
ACATTTACTTGTTTTCCTGTGGTTGGTTCTGTTGGAGCTATCTCGTTAGGGTTATCTAAATCAAACATTAATATGTATAAGCGGTTACCTGAAAAATTTGCACATGTGTCAATGTTGTAGAGTGTTTTAAACCTTTTCCTTAATTTGTTTATGAGTGCATCTCTGTCAATATTTTTTTCTTTGTTGATTTTTGTTATGTATGTATTTACTATTAAATCATGTATTGTTATTGGACTATGTATTCTAGAATTTTTGGTCACTGAATCATCTATTTCTGCAGATCTTTTGTTGAGGGTTTTAATTTGTGTGTTGGGTATACCTTCTATTGGCTTCACTGGTCTTTTGGGACATTTTAAAGACCACGCACCATGGTCTTCTGCTCCACAAGCAGTACATCTTGGCGGCAGCTGTGTTTAACATTTAAGTTGATGATGAGGTCCATTACACTTGCTACATTTTATTTCTTCTTTGCATTCTTCGGTGATATGTGTGAATTGGTTGCAACGTGAGCATGGCTGCGGAATGGGAGCAGGTGGAGAGCTCGGGTAGACTGGATAGTGTTGGTGTTTATAGAAAAATCCTTCGTTTAATAGTTTCTCGAAAGATGTAACACATCCAGTAATTATGCGTATCATAAAGGTTGGCTTGCCTGTAGCACGAGATATGATCCTTTTGCAATATCTATGTGACATTTTAATGTTTGTTAACTGTTGGCTTATTTCAGTATCTTTTAGTTCTTGTTCAACATTTCCGATGACCACTGAATACGAGTTAAGCAATGTTGGATTTTGTTGGAGTGCTGGTGATATTGATGGTTGTGTAGTCTGGTATTTTGTTATTAAATTTAAGCTTACAAGCTTTTTTAAGGTTGATAACAATATGTTTTTTTCTAAGTTGGATTTTAATAAAAGGCCCATTTTTGTTTTTATTCATTCAAATTCAAATTCAAATTCAAAATTTATTAGTAATAATGTACAAGATGCACTTTTACATGTCAAAATAATAAAATGCCTTAAACTAGAATATTGGTGTTATATAAAAATAAATGCTATAACCAACAACAAATAAATAACACACTTTTGAAACAATTTAGAAAAACACACACTATTACCTTAAAAAAGAATAAGACACTATTGAAACAAGTCACTAAAAAGCAATAAAAACATTTCATATATAACTAACATTTAATATATGACTAAACATTTAATGTATAACCAAAATCAAAAAGTATTCAGAGAAAGTTAAAATCACTTTTAAAATACTCATCAAAGCTATAGAAAGCCCCAAGCATTAAGTATTTTTTCATTTTCAATTTAAATTGTGTTTCACCAAGAGCTCTTACTTCATGCGGTAGCATATTAAAAAATTTCACACCATAGAAGGCAGTGCCACTCCTAGATCTCCCGAGGCGCAGGTGGCTCAGAACAAGGTTAGTGTTGTTCCTCATCTGATATGTATGAATCTCGTGGTGTGCTCTAAATAAGTGAATATTCTGCCTGACATAAACCAAGCACTGTAATATATATACACAAGGGAGGGTCATTATTTTATGATTGACGAAGCTCTGCCGACAGTCATCCCGGTACCCCAGACCAGCAATAATCCTCAGACATTTACGTTGTAATTTAAATATTCTCATGGCATGAGGTGAATGTCCCCACTCCAGGATAGCATAGGACATGCTCGAACTGAAGTAACCGTGATATGCCGACAACAGAGTACCCACCGATACACATCCAGCCAAATTTCTTAACAGATACATTGACTTGGATAACTTACTACTAAGTTGGTCAACATGACCCTCCCATGTCAACCCTCTATCCAAATGAACCCCCAAAAACTTCACCTGCGCTGCACAACCCGCTAAAAGATGATGGTCCCGTTTCTCTCTTCTCAGAGTAAAATTGATGGAAACTGTCTTTTCACCATTCACACACAACCTGTTTGCCAGAAACCAATTTTGAATATTTGATGATGTTTCAGATATACCAGAGTCATCTATTCTGGATGGATGATATGTTGTAAAAGTTGTCGTGTCATCAGCAAATAATATAAGATTTGCATCATCCTGAAATTTGACCAAATCATTAACATAAATCAAGAAAAGAGTTGGTCCGAGGACCGAGCCCTGGGGAACCCCAAGCAGAATATGCCGTTTCTGGGAGACGGTACCCTGGAAGGCGACAAACTGAGAGCGATCTGACAGATATGAAGTTACGAGATTCACACTGCCCCCATCAAAACCATAAAAAGACAACTTTTTCAGAAGTATACAATGTGAGACACAATCGAAGGCTTTAGCCAGATCTAAAAATGAAGCATATGTGTCATTTCCGTGCTCAAACCCATCCAAAATCTGCCCAACAAGAGAGTCTATAGCAAGTGTTGTGGTCTTCCTCTTTACAAACCCAAATTGTCGCTGGAAAAAGAGGCCACTCTCCATAAAATAGTCAGTAATTTGAATCCTCAACACAGACTCAAAAACCTTCGACAAAATAGGCAGCAGCGAAATAGGACGGTAACTTGAACAGTCCTCAGTGGAGCCCTTGTTCTTATAAATTGGCACAACCTTGGCCGTCTTAAAGGCTTGAGGGAAAACACCGGATACAATGGCCTGATTCATGAGTTTAGTGAGAGGGTAGACTATTAGGTTTTTTATGTTTTTCACAATTTCGGCACTAATATTAAAACAGTCTTTGCTTTTAATATTTTTGATTTCCAATATCAACTGTCTAACCTCAACGTACGTGACTTCTTTA
>MU194715.1:2580-18105 GCA_016904865.1 Pissodes strobi | reverse complement strand
AACGACTTTACAAACATCTTAAGGACACACGAACGCCGCTGGCAGGATCGCCATGTAATCAGCTTGGTTCTCATAGGTTGAGGAGAATTAAGAACATCACGAAAGCTTCGATAAAACTATATTTGTTATAATTTAATATTCGTATATGCTGGCCAAAATGCACAGTATGCAATCTTATATTAATTAAACAATAACCTGATTACCTAATGTAATAATAATCGTCAAAAAGCTGTGCTGGGCAATTGCAATATATTGTGTATTGCTTAACAAATTAAACATAGTTTACAGGATATGAAGTCAATACCCTTGTGACCTTATATGCCCAGTACAAAGACCTCTATATGAGACGAGTAGATTTTGTTAGTCTTACCGATTTCAAGAGGGTGTACAAAAAATATTTGGGCAATCGAAAGGAGCTGCACCCGGAATAATGATAAGCATACTAAAATGCAGGTTAATAATGCTATACATTTAGCTATATCGGAAAATTGAAAACTTAAAGGCATTAAAATCCTAGCTTGTATAACAAATAATGAATAATTTTATTTTTAATGCCTGCGAAAATAAAATTTGAATTTTATACCAACTGATTTGAAATATATATTAATGAGATCTACAATTTAATCGTGTATATTGTGAATTTATGAATACAAAAATATGTACTTTCTAAAACGCAACATTAAAAAGTGCAAATATATTCTATATGTTCAAGAATCGTCATGCAAATACGACAAGGATCTCTTATCAGGCTATTTACTGCGGTTCAGATATTTATGGCAGAACACTTTTTCTAATTGAAAATTAAAGCTTTTGCATTAAAATCAGGAATTTATTTGGAGGCGGTTTTTCATTAAATATGACTAGAGAAAAGATATCCCGCGCTGACGACGTGGCATTTTTTGGCCGTTTAAGAATAATTGATAGATATTTTTTGTGCAACTGGAGAATAAAAACAACGAGATAAACTTACGAGAAATGAAATATCTGTTTACAAAATGAAAGATACCCTTTTCTCCAATACTTTGGTTCACATAAAACAACTGCTGGTTACTATTTGCATGATGATAAAAGTTCAAATGTTTTAAAGACTTTTAAATTTGTCTTAAATATCCTTGAAAAGTTAAAAGGTTTTAATTCATTAATGTTTATTTTTGATTAGTTTACTTTGTTTAACTCTTCAAAACAGAAATATAGGTAGGTACACAGCAAGCAACATGATTTTGATGTATTTTATTTTGCCTCACAACTGCGAATATTTAAATAAAAATAATAATATAAAAATAATAAAAGGTGTTTGTATGTAATAAATCTTTAACCGATCCTCATAATATAAAGATGAAAAAAAACTTGCATATGGCATTAATAGTTTTCAATATTTGAGTGATGAAGTTACTTTACTTTTTATTGACATTCACAATTGAGCCATATTTAGATTACAATGGCAACAGTTCCCGAGAAGAACTACCGTAGAGAAGCGACAACATAAATCCCGCCCAAAAATTTGGAGTGGGGGGTAAACCGGCCAACTGTCATATCCACGTGCTTGCCGGTTTAGTTTAGTCCGAGATTTGTATAGTTCAGTGGCCGACGACGATTTTTGCGTGATCGCCAGTTTCTTTTAATTTGTTTGTGTGTTAATTATTATTAATAAATATTTTTGTGAAAAATTATATGCATGTGTTTTGGCTTCGAAGACATTATGCCTGGTAATACTTGTGCATTTGGTGAGTGTCATTCCAAGGAAGGGGAGGGAATAAACATGTTTTATTTTCCAAAGGATCCGGAGAAGTGAGTATTTTTAGGTTTTTATTATACATTATGCTTATGGCATAAAATGTATAATTTATATTCTTAGGTTTATCTACTATTAGGGTGGTGTTGGCGGTATTTCTGAGGGTATTTCCATATAGAGTGTGGCCCAAATTGGGTATACATGTATGAGTCTCTTGGAAACTCTTAGAGAGAGAAAAATGGTTAAATGGGAAAAGTTGTAGTGCATTCAATTGACAAATTAATGCCTCTTTGAGAACGATTATATTTTTCGTTATTGAGATATTTTCAAAAAATCGAAAAGTTGCGTTTTCGAAAAAGCACTACAATTTTCATATTTTAAAACACAGTGTGAACTCTTTATAACGTAGGTACTCCTTTTTCACGAAAAGCTTTACATAACCCAAATATTGTTCGGTCGGTTATGGCATCAATAAACATTTATTATCGGTCGGCAGTTTCTAAGAAACATGTTTGTCTGTTTGCCATTTGTTGCCCTAATTTTTTCATTAAAAATCCGGATAAATTTAAAAATGGTATTTGATAGGTTTCAATTTCAATTAATTTTTTTTAAATTCAACTTTGGAATTTCTCAGCAGCCTCAGAATAATAAATAATAAAAACCAAGACATCACAAATACTATTAACTTCTTATGGTAGAAGAGCTAAAATAATGTGGGAAAAACTGTCAAAATTGAATCTTATATATCTCAGAACTAGAAGAGTAAATAACAGATTGTATTGAAAACTTTTTTGGCAGTGTTAGACAGCAAAGTGGGAATAATATCAACCTCACACCAATTCAATTCCAAAGAACATTAAAAAACTATTTTGCCAAAATTATATGCATATCAATGCTATGCAGTGCCAGAATTATTGACCATAATATGGTCCATAAACATACCCGAAATAATTGTTGATCATCATAATCTCAAGCTGCAATTCGCATTCCTGATTATAATTATAGGAAAGAAAGCAACATTCCTACTCAAAATGCTTTCAGATATGTTTGTGGATATCCACACACCGCAATGGTCTAAGGATATTTCCTAAATACATTTTAAGATTACATGCCGATGTTTCCGAAAGGCACAACTCCGGCTCAAGATCGTTTGTTTTCACAAATGGCCCGGGCGTTAACCCTCGAATAAACGGCTCCTGAGATAATAAATCGCTTCCAAGAAACTCATAATGTTCAGATATCGGAAAGTACCATCAGAAATAAACTGCACGAGGGTGGTTTAAGAAGTAGACGCCCACTGAGATGTCAGCCTTTATCGAGAGAGAATCGCGCAGCGCGCTGCTCGTTTAAATTGGGTTACCGAGCATGAGAATTGGACTGTATATCAATGGGCTCCATATTTGTTCACAGACGAGTCTCAATTCGGCTTGCATCCAGATTCGCGTAGGGTCAGAGTGTGGAGAGAAACTGGGTTAGGTATTTAAAAAAAAACTTTAGATAATCATGACTGTGAGAATTGTAAAGTTTGCAGCCAACAATTTAATAATTTAAGTGTCTATAATTTATTAATACATTTCAAAGCGATTGATAGTAGTCCCACTTTTGGTGGGTTGCAATCTCCCCCCGAATATTTTGTTAAATATATAATATGAACTAGAAAAATATTTAAATCTAAATTTGAGACTATAAGTACTATTGTATAGTAACAAAGAGTATTTCGAACATCCATGTCCTCAATTTAAAACAAAGAGTATTTCGAACATCCATGTCCTCAATTTCCAAAAGTCTATGTTCTAAAATTGTTTATCAGACTCGAAGTATTAAAAAAAATTAATTAAATTAAATTAAATTTATACTAATATGAACCTCAAAATAAAGCAAAATGTATAACAAAATATTAGTTAAAGACGTTATCGCATTTATAATTTATTAGCTGCGTTCGTTTAAGGTTGTGTCATCTTTAAATGTAATATGTATTTTATGAAAAATGTAGTTTTTAATATGTATTATTAGAAAAATTGTTTTATTTATTCCAAACAAAACAACCCTTTTTTCAAATAATAATTCCAAAACAATTAATTCTCGGATCACATAATTTAACATAATATACCTACAGTAACTTAGAAAGTATCCATACAAGTCACTATGTGTCTTCCGGATAAAGTCTCCAACATTATATCATATTATAGGGTAGGAAATCATATACGGTAAACCCTATAGAAATTTTTGGGCTGTCTGTATATCTTTTGGCGTTTTTCATCATTTCATATTGCGACATTTCAAATAACTGAAGGAAAATAAGATTTAAAAAAGGGTTAGAACGCGGCAAATCGGTAAATTGTGAGTTAAACCGTTAAATAACACGTTTCTAAATATTTCTAATAAACTTTAAATTAAATCATGTTTTATCGGTGTATAGCATTTCTTTGCCTTCAACTTTTCTCTCAGTGTATTAAACCGGTCATCTGTCGAATACGAAAAATTGAAGCTGGCTCTCCAACTTCAAAGGTGCCGACGGCTTTTGTCACTTCTCTACGATTTTTCTTCTTGGACAGTGCCGTGATGTTATGTCACGTCATATAGCAATAACTTTCGTTGTAGATTTTAGCAGAGGAACTATGAGAGTGCGATATCGGTCTTAAAAGCAAGTAGTATCTACTTTATTACCTGATACGATACGCCTAATTTCAGTGGTATTCGTCATGAAATAATACATATCTATTACTACAGAATGCAGCGGTTCAGGATATAAAGCCTTAGTCCATTCTTCTAAAGGATAGCCAAGTTCTTCCTAAAAATATTCTCATAAAAATAATCAAATAACTGCATACATATAAATTAAGCGATATAACATTATTATTTAACATATTTATTTTTGGTAATTATCATACATGTTACAAGACATGATTAAAACATGAAACGTAGAATACTAGGTTAGACTAAAAATATCAGTTATGTGGCCAAATAGTGACATTGTTGATTTTGAATGCGGATGTAACATTATTTTTGATTATGGTTCACTAGTTTTATTCAAAAACTGCAAAGAGTAAAAGTACATAGGCTCAAGAAAATATTGCGATTGATGGAGCACGGCGATTTGATTTTTTTACTGTTGGAGGCTATACAAGTGAACTAACTTATCTCTTCATGTGGCACAAAAATTCACAGTCCTTCACAAAGATGCAAACGCGGAGAGATTGAAAATGCAGAAGCAGAATGCAGAAAACTCATAGTTTTGTGGAAATATAATAGTCGAAAGAAGCTTGGGTGAGATCAGATTAGATTACGTAAGTTTAGTGTACCAAAATATACCAAATAAATGCATATTACTTCAAGTTTCGTTCTTTTTTACAATTTATAACGTTATAAGTGTGGTCGTAAAAGGCAAAAGACCATTTGCATTCGATTCGTCTCACATTTCTCGATTTAACGATATGAAACACTACTAGTCTGTCGTGAGAAACTAAAAGTCACCCTCACCCACCCTTAACACAATCTATTGTAAAAAATTACTTTTAGCACATTACGTAAGTTTAGTTTACCAAAATATACCACATAAATGCGTATTACTTCAAGTTTCGTTCGTTTTTACAATATATAACATTAGTGTTGGTTGTAAAAACTGCATTCGATTCGTCTCTCACGACGCGCGATCTAACGCGGTTATTTTAGTATCAACTTATTTTAGTCATTTGGGTCGGTTCCAATACGTTAAAATCAATTTTAATAGATTTGGCTAGTCGTCCAATCAACTTTCTGTTAGTTTTCCTTAGTCTTAACTTTCCGATACGATACGCTTTAATTAATTTAAATGGATTTAGTTATTTTGGGTTAGTCGTTCAATCACTTTCGGTTAGTTTCACTTAGTCTCAAATTATTTTAGTCATTTGAGTCAGTTCCGATCCGTTATTATCAATTTTAATAGATTTAGTTAGTTTTGGTTAGTGGTCTAATCAACTTTCGGTTCTTTTCACTTGGTATCAGCTTATTTTAGTCATTTGAACCGGTTACGATACGTTATAATAAATTTTAATAGATTATAGATTATTTTTGGTTAGTCGTCTAATCAACATTCGGTTAGTCTCAACTTAGTTTAATCATTTGACTGGGCTCCGATATGTTATATTCAATTTCAATAGATTTAGTTGGTTTTGGTTAGTTGTCCAATCAACTTTCGGTTAGTTTCCCTTAGTCCCAAATTATTTTAGTCATTTGAGTCGGTTTCGATGCGTTATAATCAATTTTAATAGATTTGGTTAGTCGTCTAATCAGCTTTCGATTCATTTCACTTAGTATCAACTTATTTTAGTCATTTGCATCGGTTACGGTATGTTAAAATCAATTTTAATGGATTAGGTTATTTTTGGTTAGTCGTCGAAACAACTTTCGGTTAGTTTCGCTTAGTCTCAACTTATTTTAGTCATTTGAGTCGGTTCCGATACGTTAAAATCAATTTAAATAGATTTGGTTAGTCGTCTAATCAACTTTTGGTTAATTCCACGGTCTCAACTTATTCTACTTATTTGAGCCGGTTCCGATACGTTATAATCAATTTTAATAGATTTGGTTAATTTTGGTTAGTCGTCCAATCAACTTTCGGTTAGTTTCCCATAGTCTTAACTTATTTTATTCATTTCAACCGGTTCCGATACGTTATAGTAAATTTTAATGGATTTGGTTAGTTGTCAATTAACTTTCGGTTAGTGTTACTTAGTCTCAAATTATTTTAGTCATTTGAGTCGGTTCCGATACGTTATAATCAATGTTAATAGATTTGGTTAGTTTTGGTTAATCTAATCCACTTTCGGTTCATTTCACTTATTATCAAACTTATTTTAGTCACTTGAACCGGTTATGATACGTTATAAGCAATTTTAATGGATTAGGTTGTTTTTGGTTAGTCGTCGATTCAACTTTCGGTTAGTTTCACTTAGTCTCAACTTATTTTAGTCATTTGAGTCGGTTCCGATACGTTATAATCAATTTTAATAGATTTGGTTAGTCGTCTAATCAACTTTCGGTTAGTTTCACTTTTAATAGATTTGGTTAGTCGCCAAAATTCGATTCGGTTTGGTTAGTTTTTAACATACTTTAATTTATATAATCTATTCCGATACATTATAGGCCGTTTTGATGCTCTTGGTTAATTTTGGCTAGTCATTCAATAAACTTTCGTTTAGTTTTAGTTACTTTTAATGTATTTTAGTCCTTTGAACCGGTTCCGATACATTTTAACCATTTTTAATGTTTTTGTTTAATTTTGGTTAGTCGCCAAACTTTGGTTAATTTGGGTTTTTTATCTGCTCAGATACGTTTTAGCCATTTTTGGTGATTTTGATTATTTTTAGTTAGTCCTTCAATCAAATTTCGATTCATTTCGGTTAGTTTTATTTTATTTTAGCCATTTGAACCGGTTCCGATGCGTTATAACCAATTCTAATGTTTTTGGTTACTTTTGGTCAGTTGTCAAAATTCTGTTAATTTGGGTTAGTTTTAACTTACTTTAATATTTTTGATTGGTTCCGATACGTTTTAGTCTATTTTGGTCTTTTTTGTTACTTTTGATTAGTTTTGGTAAGTCGTTCAATCAACTGTCTGTTAATATCAGCTAGTTTTAATTTATTTTAGTAATTTGAACCGGTTGCTGTACGATACAACCAAATTTAATGTTTTTGATTGATTTTAGTTATTCGCCAAGATTCGGTTAATTTGGGTTAGTTTTAACATACTTTAATTCTTTAATACTGTACCGATATGCTTTAGCCCTTTTTGGTGCTTTTGGTTAGTTTTGGTTAGTCGTTCAATCAACTTTCGGTTAAAATCAGTTAGTCTTAAGTTATTTTAGTCATTTGAACCAGCTCCGTATAATATCAAATTTAATGTTTTTTGGTTAGTTCGGTTAGTCGCCAAAATTAGGTTCGTTTTGGTTAATTTTAACCCTCTTTAATATTTTTAATATGTTCCGATTCGTTTTAGCTCTTTTTAGTTCCTTTGATTACTTTTGGTTAGTCTTGATTAGTCGATCAATCAACTCTCGGTTAGTTTCAGTTAGTTCCAATTTATTTTAGTAATTTGAACCGAATTCGATACGTTATAACCAATGTTAATGTTTTTGGTTAGTCGCCAATGTTCGGATTAAATTAGTTTTAACTTACTTTTATTTTTTTAAATGTGTTCTGATACAATTTAACCCTTTTCGATGCTTTAGGGTGCTTTTGGTTAGTTTGGGTTAGTCGTTCAATCAACTTTCGGTTAGTTTCAGTTAGTTTTAATTTATTTTTATCATTTGAACCGATTCAGTCCGCATAAAGAAACTAACACGCGTATGACGTGATGTGTCAAATGTAGCATGCACTTTTTTGCGATTTGATGCCCCGGTATCTTTGCTGACTATGAAACGTTGCATGAAGGGCGCCCGGAAATCCGAATGGCCGGGTAGTTTACCTTCGGAATGTTTTGATCCCGGGAGCACCATCATGACCATATATTCCTACTGTTAAAACCGAATCCATCAGCGCGGAAACGAAACGTGATTTGGAGAAAGCACTTAGGGCTTCCCAGTTCTGGTGTGGTGGTTCTTCACCGGACGATGCGAGTAGGCTTGTGCATCTACCGCCTAGGGCCACTTTCATTGAAAGCATCGGCCTCAGAATTATTCTTTTGGTAGTCCATTATTTCCATTATGTTTAAACTAAATATCTAACGCCTGAAAATATCATCAGCTGTTTACGGTTTTAACGTTTATTGTAGAATAACGTAAGTATATATTTAAGAAGTGACATAAAATATTCAAACGTTTTGGCATACTTTTGCAGGGATACCGTTAATCAATTTGCACCAACAATAGTTGATGAAAATGTCTCAATTTGATTCTCAAAATAATACTATGTCAATCATTGATTTTTTTATGTATCTCCCGAGGGGTGGCTCCCTCCTGGAATCGCTGTACATTTTCTTCCACATCTCGCGAAATCCTTTATTCGAAATCTCGAAATCACTTCCAAAATCTCCAAAATCCAAAGGGGTATCGCGAAATCCTTAGTGCTATCGCGTCGAAATTCTTGGACAACATGGGCACTATTAACCGGTTTTTCCTCTTTTTTCTTCTGATGATATAAAAATGATTTCTTAATTTTTTTATGGTAATTATTGGTATTAGCGTGTGGACTGTTTTTTCAGGTTTGTTTGCATATTTTTTGAGTCTAGACCACGAATCCAGTGTTATTTTGTCGGTTTTCCAAAAAAAAAAAGATTTTCCAGTTATTGAAACTATCGCCGATTTGGACAAAATTTAGCATATTGGTAGATTTTTAGATGCTCATCACGAATCTTGAGTCAATTCGATCCGGCGACGTTTCGTTCTCGAGATGTTGAGCATCAAATTTGAAAACGGTTTGTTTCCAGTTTTCTCTTCTTTTAGGTAATTAAAACCAACGCATTTTAAGCACTTTATAAATCATTTAAATGTATGAAGTGATTCAAATGTGTTGGTTTCAGTTACAAAAAGGGAAATCCGTGACAAAACGGTTTTGAACTTTGAGGATGAATATTTCGAGAACATAAAGTCGCCCAATCGCATTGATGAGCGTTCCAAAATCTACCAGAATGACATTAATCGTGAAAATTTATGAATATATTGAAAACTAAATGTCGCCCGATCGAATTGACTTCAGATTTGTGATGGGCTTCCCAAAATTACCATGATGCCAAATTTCGTCAAGATCGGCGATAGTTTCAGTAACCGAAAAATTGAAAATCTATTTTTCCGGAAAAACCGACAAAAAACTTTTGATTCGGGTTCTACGGGCCAAAATGCAAAAAAACGGTCACACGCTAGTACCGATAATTACGTTAGTAGTAAAGTATAGCCAGGCTCGATTCTCAAAGGGGGGCATTTTGACCTTGAATGTCCTTGGGTTTTTTGTTGAAGATTGAGCATTTGACCTTGGGATTGTATGACCTTGAACACCCATGGGGCCCACTTGGCCTCGGGTGTATTCAACCTTGAATGGCAGGTAGCCGAGGTCGATCCTTTTTGGCAGGTAGTCGGGGTCGATTTTCTTTGGAGCGTAGCCGACGTCGTCCTTGGAACTTTTAGTGTGACGTCAGAAATATATTGTGGTCGATGTAAAAGGTTTAATGATGCAGAGAACAGTTATTGTATGACATTGAGATAATTTGATCTTGGCTCTTGGGACTGTTTTGTGGTATGTTTTACCTTGAATGACATTGAGATAATTTGAATACCCATGAGTTTTTTTTTGCTGATGGTTGTGCATATGACCTTGGGATTGCTCCAAGCGTGTATGACCTTTAACACCCTTTTTGAATTTGTGTGCCCTTGAGATAATTTGAAGCGACACCGTGTCCTTGCGGATATTTGAAGATCGGACCGATGACCTTGAACGCTCTTGAGACTGAATATTGGTTACATAATTCGGTATGACGTAACATAACCTTGATAAATATGTTCTAGGGGCTATATAAGATGCCATAATATTGGAAACAGATAACCTTTCTGACTAGTAAAGCACTGTGTTCAGTATTCTGATAGTTGCATATTGTATTATCTGTGAGGTGCATTTATTAAATGTACTACTACTTATTTCAAACAATAATGTCTCTCTCACAAGAAACAATTACCAAAATTAATGAGAATTTTGACAAATCAGTGGAACAAATAGAACGTAAACCTTTTTCATCTCTAGAAATTGGAAAGCGATATATTATAAAGAAACTACAATTAACAAATGGTCGTTTTGGGAAAAGTGTTATTGCAACATTATTTAATAAAGAAAATTGTTGTTTTTAGTTCTTATTTACCGAAAAGAGCTGTTGAAATTATTACCGAAGAAGTTGTTGATAATCTGGAATAATTGCATTATCTTGGAACTGTAATAGTTTTAAAATTTTGATTATATTTAATTATAATGAATTATCAAAATGCTGGCACGATGTTTTCTTTTGCACAGAGGGCAATATGGTCAATTTTGTAAATGAGAATCAAGTTTCATACATTAGAAGTTTAGCAGCACTGCTAAGAAATATGCGTGAAGATATTATCGAATATTTGAGAGAGTGTTGACGATGTGGACGATGAAAAATATGCTAAATACCTGAAGGATGCATTAATTTTTTTGTATTGGCGCACACGTGTGTGAGAAGTTTGTTTATGATTACATTGATCTGGACACATTTTGCAGTCAAATACTTGAGGGGGATTTGAAGCTATTGGTAACTGAAATCCCACAAACTCCCAAGGACCTTGTCGATAAACATTGCTTTTATGAAGATGTAGAAGTTACATCAGTTTGATGGAACCCAAGCTTACAAGACACCTCGAGAGAAAGAAGACAAGAAAACACATTATTTACCACATTCTTGTAACTTTGTAAGACAAAACAAAACATTGTTTTCAACATTCTTATAACATTGTAAGACAATTGTATATTTGCAGCATTCCTGTAATTTTGTAATATATTGAAAATTTAATCGTTGTTTTTTTATATAATATAAGTACATCAGCTCTAGAAAAAATATCTTAGTATGTATAAAATGGCACCTGTTAACAACACATTGACATGTCATATATTAAGCTACCATATTTCACGGGGTTTGGGTTCGTTCGAAAAACTAAGTCAAGTACTTTTCTAATTATTTATTAAAAATCAAAAGTCAGTGTTTTCATTTTTTTATTTCTAAAACTAAAAATCTGCATTTTTTAAATTTGGGATGCTTAAGTTTAACACTCTTGACATGGGGGTGTTCAGAACTTAAAACTAAAATCTACATGTTAATTAAAAAATATACAATTTAATTGGGTATATTTGGTATATCCATCAGATCTAACTCTACGACTTGAGCATAACATTTTAGACACACTTCTGGTAATGTGATTTGATACAATTCTTTTTTGCATCTATGATATTTCAAATCATATTTCGAATACCTAAAACATAGCAAACATGACATAATGGCACTTTAGTTGAAGGTTAAAAGTAGTTGTTCAAACTTAAAACTAAAATCTGCATGTTTATCTAAAATATACAATTTAATTGAGTATATTTCTAAGCACACATATTTCATAAGCACAAATATATACAATAAGGAGTTTTTTAGCTAATAAAATCAGAACTAGTAACCTAAAATACATAATTCACTTATTAATAGATTTTAGAAAAAATAGAAATCTAATCTAACCTATCGAGGGAAAACTTCATATACAACTACATACAAACTACATACTACACTCAACCATTTCATCATTGTGCTATATGATTAACTATCTCCCTTCTCTCCGAGTTATTACATGCAAAACATGCATTTTCAGGTGTTAAAATAAAAAGAGGTTTTCTACATATAGCGCAATGAAGATCACTTGCACCCCGGACAAATGCCCTCTTATAGTGGCAGTTGACATGTTCCACATGACCCCGCCCCACATAGTGCAAGTGGATTGTACTACAACTTAAACAGAGGGCAAATGTCCCCCATCGATCGGACAAAATCTTACTGTAACTTTGGATTACACACACATCCTTATCACCAAAATTGTTTCTGACATCACTAGCACTTAGTTTGTTCACGCACACATCACCCTCGTGTCCCACACTACCCAATTCTCCTTCCACATCAGCTCCTTCGTCATCATCGCTTTCAGCATCATCGTCATCATTATTATCTTCCCAAGCGCCGTTTGGATCTATTTTTAATAGAATTATTCTTCGCCTATGGATAGATGTCACGTCGGTCAATGAGTGTTCGAATCTTAGTGGCTGACCCGATATATTAACAATTTGATCGTAATCAACCACTTCTTCTTGCACTTCACGAGCCACGACCGCTTCTTCAATTTGATTATTCTCAGCCATTGCTCAAATTAACTTTTACACTGGTACAATAAAAAAAAAATATGTTGACTGGTAAACTGGGAGTATAATTGTGTATAAAGTAGTTCGAAGTTATATAGATTGCTTCAAGTTTTTTTTTTCTCTTATATAGACAAATTGGAGGTTGATTATTTTCCAAATAAAATAAGTGACTTATGAACAAACTGGCAACCGTAACGCTCTTTGCCTTTAAAAGAAAATTAGTGAGTGCATATATAAAATTCTGGGGCGTATCTATATCCCAAACCCTCGCATTCGATTAATCCTCCAGGAACTGCAACTCTCGCCCTTATTGCGAAAACGATATAGGCATGGGAATCGAATGTTAAAAAATGTCTACCCTAATCTGTCCCTTTTCAAGAACGTAATGGCTTTTCTGCATAATTTAAGCTTCGAGGAAATAAAATTATATATTTTTAAATTTTATAATCGATGCCATCTTGTCCAAGCAGGTAGAAATACTCGAAGATACCAGAAAGTGTCTGACATATAGCTTTCAAGTGGGTAATTTACTTCTTTAAAAATAAATCTCATCAAACTAGTTGCACAAAAGATTCAGTTAATTTACGATGGACCATATCGGATTACGATGAAAGGATAATGCCATCGAAATTTCTTTTCCCACGCGGCACTAAAAATAATCTATGCCATTTCTTTGAATAGAACCCAAAAATCACCCCCTGTGAATAGGTTACGTAATGTATTCTAAGTTTTAAAACATAATTTTAACGTCTTGACATTTTTACTTTTCTTCAAGTAATTTACGATTAAGGGCATTGTGTAATTTGATATAAGATAATGGGGGTGAAGAAATTTAAGAAGGAACACAGGTCTTTGGGCCGACATGCAGAGTTGAACGAGTTTCAGTTAATCTATTGGCAAAATGTGAAAATGAGAATAATGGTTAAATATTAATATTTATTAAATTTTAAAGTATATATCTGTATACTTTATTTGTTACTTTTGAAAAAAACTTGCTTAAAACCTATTTTCAGGGATATGAAAGTTAGATGTTTTGCAATTGCACAGAAAATGTGTAGAACGGGCGCATTAAGTTCCATACGGATCCATTTTAAACGCATAATTTCCATTTTGTTGCTAAAATGTGTTAGCTCACCTAACTTCTCCCAAATGTATGTAGACAGAGTGATAATAATATAGTGTTGTTATAAAGGCAATTTGGGGTTTGAGAATTCAAAAAGCTTCCAGAAAAATGCGCAAAATTAAAAAAAAAACTGCTGAGCGAAATGTGTATAATACAACCTACTATACCGTTGTGTACAAAAGGAAATGTAGGAAAGCCAGAAGAAAATGTTGGAATTCATGAAAGAAGCATAAAAAGAAGGTACCAATGGTACCATCGATATCACACCAGATATCACCTTCGTTAATAGAGGAAAATGGAAATTCTGCACTTAGCAATGAAAGTACAGGAAACCATTTAAATCTGTATCTGCCATGCACTACTAGCTCTGAAAATGTGGAATGCGTTCAAATCGAGACCGAATGGAAATATTTCGATACACACAGGGCGCATTCTAGACATAATTGTTTCTGATATAGCGATTGCTAACATAGCCACATTTTGCGCATATAATAAACGTGGCTGCCTTACAGGTTACCAAAATGGATCTGCGAGGCCATATAGTCACATTATAGCAAAATCTTGATCGATTATTGGAAACATATGTCTAAATTGTTTCCCCGTGGTTTCATCCCGGTTCTTATGTGTCACTATAGGCAAGTTTTGGAAGAAATGTATTCTTATGTGTCACTATAGGCAAGTTTTGGAAGAAATGTATTCAAATACCGGAAACATGTTTCTAATTGGACACAATACATAAAAGCGCCATGTTTTGTTAAAAAAATCCGGCATGGTTGCTGAAAAAAAAATCGCCAAAAAAAGTTTCTTCTTTAATGCAGTAAGTTTTTGGCACTATGTATTTAGAGCGAAACGTAATAAGTGTGCAGCCTTAAATCATAATAAATATATTGTAATCTACTTTTGTTAAAAATTCAGAAATAAAAAATTTGTTAAAAATATTCGTTATAGCCCGTTTGTTTTTTTATTTTTTGTGGTAAAGTGCCAACTATTATCAGTAAATTTGAGTCCGCAATACAAATTAAAGTCACGTACACAGAAATGCCCATTATTAAATACCGACATTTTATATACGACTGAACAGGAAATACAATGACAATATGTAACTACGCATCTGCAGATGAATTCGAAACAAATAAACTATTTTAATTCCGTGTCCACGATCATTGTAAACTTACGATGACAGCGACAATTTATAAATAACGTCAAAGTAAAGTCAAAATATACCCTATCTTTTGTTGACAGTTACATGTACGTTTTTGAATTAAAAGAAGAGAATAAAAATGTATTTTTTCTATTCTGGTATCATAAAGAAGTCTTTTCGACACGCGCAGTAGTATCGAAAGGAAGCTCTTTTCGATACTATTTTTGTTGACTGGTTGCTATGATATTAACAATATTGTTCAATGTCAAGGCTCACTAGCAAAAATTTCGGCACCGTTTTGAATGGGATTCCTAATAATACAGACGTCAAAAGTGGCAAGATGGCCGTCCACCTTTTGATCGCGACTTGGATAAATTAATGTTTTTCATTAAAAAAACGTGCAAAATAGAAAAAATAGTATAAAATACACGTTTTAAAAGACATTTAGCGCACTTGCACGTTAGGAAACTCCCCGCAAGCGGGTCGTTTTCTAATTTCGTGCTAGTGCGAAAAATATGGTCTTTTAAAACTAGTATCTTAATATACTATTTTAAAACCATGTCTTCATTCGGGAAATATTCCGCTGAATTACACTCTTGCATAAAAATAACCAGATAATTTTGCATTCGAGCGTGTTGTCTTAGAAAAACTGCATTCG
>JAEQML010068657.1:0-18105 GCA_016904865.1 Pissodes strobi | reverse complement strand
CCGCCGTCATTTATCATCATAATAAGCGAGAATTAAGGCGTTTATTTTCCTAGAATCATTCCTTGTATCGAATCACTCGGCACGTTCTCGCCCATCACTACTTGTGACGCAGGATTTAATCTCGAAGGCGAATTGACGAACGGAGTGGACGGCCTTTGCTAGTTTGACCGGAACGTAAGACGAACGCTTGCCAGGGCGGCTAGAAACTTTACGTTTTAAGTATTGTGATATAATACAACCCTTTTGATAGGGGATTTATCGTGTCGTTTCTGTTTGTATTTTAACACGACCGATTTTTCGGGCTCTACATGCTGTACTAGGTAAGCATGTTCTCTGGATTCCTTTTTCTATGGCCGGTAAGGTGCGTGACTGCCATGATGCTAAATTTTTATTTGTTTCCATTATTTATAGCGGCTTCCACGTTTGTCCCATAAGACCGAGACCGTCGAATCTCTCCTAGTCCACCCTCAAGTCCGAGTTTGAGGTAAATATCGCTACGGTTTTGCCTAAATTAATAAAATTGATTGCTTATCTGTGTTACCTTTTTTTTGAGCACATAACGACATTTGCTTTTCCCATAGGTTATCTTATCTACGCCATTTTATCTGATCCAAATTTTTATTTTAATGTAACTTCAATTTTGATCATATGGGAAAGTTTATATACTCTTTTTAGGAGTGATTCATACCTATCTTTTTATATTCAAATTGTCTGAACCTTAATATCTCTTTTATTTGCTTTATTGCATTGCAAGTCCATGGTTTTTTTTGTCTGGGAAAATTTGTTTTATAAAGAAGATGTATCTATGCAAAAGGGGGGGTCTATGATTTTGATTAAAGTAAGGGGGCTTCATTTAATGCGTACTGGATTATTTCAGGGTTTTTCTGGTGGGCCAGAAGATTAATTGAAGAACTACAACTTTTTTCGGAGGGCCAGTTTATCGAAGGCCCACAACTTTGTATCCTGGAAGGCTAGAAGCGTCAGTGAAGGGCCTTAACTTGTGGTTCCCGCACTAGAGGCCATCGAGAGCCGTTCCTGGGCATCCCTAGGCACTTCCACCAGAGTTCGACGACGGGATTTGGGTATAAGTTTTGTGTCTTATTGTTTCTTAGGTGGATACACCTAAGTACTAGTATAATCTTCGCTTTCTTTTTTTTTTCATATAAATCAAACATTGAACGCCGAGTTCTGAGGTAGCTCATTGATTTTAATTAATTTAATTTACATTTATTCACTGGTTTATCGGACCAGTTAGTCTGATTGCTTTGAGTTGTTTTCTCATTTTAATAAAGTCAAGCGCTGGCTGGATAATTTCATTCTTTTCATTCATTAGTCGGGAGATATAACCGCTCTGAATTTTATCTCTTTATCATATGAATCAAGCTAACCATAGTTTTAATCTAATCTGGTGCTTTTATTAACTTCTCAAGTTTTTTTGATCTAATCATTGTGTCCGCTCATTGCGGCATATTATCACAATCAGTGCAGCTATTAGCGCACGCATACCTAGTTGTAAGAAGCTTAGTCTACGTCAAGTGATCACTTTGATAAGTGGTGTTTAGTGCATTTAGTGATAAGGCATATAGAACCGAGGTTTTCCAACTGAATTGGTCTCTGTACGTACAATCTTCATATTGTACTCTGTTTATTTTATTAATTACTTTAACAGTCATTTAGCATTCTTCTGTCTTTACTTAACCACATTTTAATTTAACCTTTTTCTCCAGATAGATTGTTGCTGTGTTTTCAAAAAAAAAGAAAGAACTTAGTAGCAAATATATTGTTCCTTAAATTTTTAGATTGTGTTTTCTTGATAGGTTAAGTTAGTTGATTATAGTGCCATAATTATTCTCATTTTCTTGAAAGTTTGAAATTAAGTACTAAGTACCGGTTAATTTTATGAGCGAATCTAGCCATTCGGTACAACACCAGCCGAGCTTTTTCCGGTTAGCTGGCTAGAACGGGTGGCGCTCAAACGACCCCACGACAAGGGTCGGGCTTGCAATACGTCTCTCCGGGGCTAGGTTAATTTTTTTTAATTAATTGGGAAAAAAAAATCTTTGGGTTCAATCAGAAAAACGTGTTGCAAATTTGGCGTCCCAACTTAAGGGGCTATCTTTTTTTTTAGAGACATTTTCTTGATAAAATTGCAAATTTGTTCTAATTTATGTCCTGTATGCCTTATTAGATTTATTTTCCAGGTGATTTTCATTGATTGGTAGTATTGTGTATTATTGTTACATATTATTTTGATAACTAGTGATTCTAGCATTGTTATTTCATTGTTATTATTTGATGGATTACTAGGCGATTTTTTTTTAGATATTTCTATATTGCGCATTAATTTACATATTGAGCTCTCCGAAGAGGACAGCTACCTTTATTTTTTTATGCTGATTTATATTTACCTGCTAATTTTCTTTATTTGTTTATAATTTTGTTATCTTATTGAGTCAGTAAACATGGATTACAATATGATAGTTAATTATCTTAGGAAAGCGAAGCTTGTCTATGAACTTAGTATTCGTGGTTTACCAGCTGATGATTCAAAAACTGTTGAACAGTTAAGAGCAGCTTTACGTCCAGTTTTACAATTAGAAAAGAAAGGCAAACCTCTAAATTATCCACCATATAAGCTTGAAGTTGACAGCGAAATCGAATATATTTTAACAACATTAAAAGATCTCCAAACTTCAGTAGAAAGTTTAGCAGGAGACACTAAGTCTAAATCTAATTTTAAACGTATTCAATCACGTCTCGTTCACTTGTCGAATCGAATTAATCGAATACCTATCGCTAATTTTAAAGAAGAACAGCAAAAAATTAGATCTGATTCTTTGCTGGAAATATTATCTGCTTTAGATAGTTTAGATTCACTGTTGAAATCGGATAAAGATTTGAGTGCTTTGTTAAGTAAAACGCAGTTAGATGATTCGGATTCTGACTCTTCTGTTTCTAGTTTAAATTCTAATAAACCACCAACTAATTCCACGCCAACTAAAATTCGTTCATGTCACTCTAGTAATTTTAAAACTCGTGTTGAAAAATGGAATCTTAAATTCTCAGGTGACTGTAAACAACTTTCAGTTCACAACTTTTTAAAAAGAGTTTCTGAGTTACGTATTGCTAAGGGTATATCTGAACAGGAATTATTTGAGTCAGCAGTAGATTTGTTTTCTGGCAGAGCCTTGAATTGGTTCCGTGCTAATCGAGCTAGGTTTGTTAACTGGAAAAGTTTGTCTAATCTCCTGTGTAAACATTTTGAATCACCTGATTATAAAGCTAGGTTATTTAAAGAAATTTTGGAAAGAACGCAAGACCAGTCTGAGAGTATCGTTGATTATTTGTCTAGTATGAGTGCTTTGTTTAGGCGTTATGGAGGTATGTCTGACGATGTTCAGCTGGATATCATTTCTAGGAATTTGACTCCATTTTACACAACTCAGCTTCCTGTTGTTAATTCATTGGAGGAGCTAGAGACTGAGTGCCTTAAGCTTGAAGCTAAAAAGTACCGAGCTGATCATTATATTCCAGCATCTAGGAGGCGACAAAATTTTGTTGAACCTGATTTCGCTTTCTTGGCTTTTGATGCATCTACTTCCAGCTTATATAGTGATCATCCACCGCCCATCGATGAAGTTGCATTACCAGCAGCACGAGCACCAGTAGAACGACCATCTTTTCCTAGACGTCCAGTTACTTGTTGGAACTGCAACCAGACAGGCCATTTAAATCGGCAATGCACTAGCAGTAAGAAGATCCATTGTTATCGTTGTGGTACTCCAGATGTGACTACTAGAAATTGTCCAAAGTGTTCCGGTTCGGGAAACGGTATTCGGGAGAGTCGTTAGGTCGGCAGACCTCTCCTGTTATTTCCACTCCATCGACCAATGACATTAATTTTCCTAATAAGAATTTTTTGGACTTTATTATTGCACAGGCGCACGGCGATGAGCGCCCATATTTGGAGATTTCTGTTTTGGGTCACCCTATTTTAGGCTTACTAGATTCTGGAGCTACTCGGACTATTGTGGGTCAACCTGGTTTAGAAATTTTGCAGGGATTAGGTTTAAAACTTATTAAAAATCAGACCACATGTACTGTTGCTAATGGCCAGACTTGTTCAAGTATAGGTTATTTTCAGACACCTGTAACCTTGTTAGATAGGACACGTATAATAGACATTTTAGTACTTCCAGAGTTAGCTCATAGATTTATTTTAGGTATCGATTTTTGGAAAGCCATGGACATTGTACCTGATCTGAGACAGAATGTTTGGCATTTTTCAGATAAATTTCCTGAAATTTGTAGTATTGTGGATGGTGATTCTTTGTCTGTTTCTGAAAGATCCGCTCTTGATTCGCTGGTAAAGGAGAAATTTTCTTTAATGGGTACTGGTCTTGGTTACTGTAAAGTAGCTGAGCATGTAATCGAATTAGAACCTGGCTCAAGACCTATTAAACAGCGTTATTACCCTGTCTCTCCGTTCAAGCAGGCGATTATAGATAAGGAAATAGATGAAATGTTAAGGCTGGGTGTAATAGAACCATCGAAAAGTCCTTGGTCTAGTCCTGTATGTTTAGTACGCAAGAAAGACAATGATTATCGCTTTTGCATCGATTTTAGAAAGGTCAATTCTATTACTAAAAAGGACAGCTTTCCCATTCCCTATATTTCAGCCATTTTAGCCGTCTCCGCGACGCACGTTATATCAGCTCCATTGATATAAAATCAGCATTCTGGCAGATACCTCTTGATGAGTCTTCTCGTGAGCATTCACTGTTCCAGGTCGAAACCTCTTCCATTTTCTGCGCATGCCTTTCGGTTTAACCAATGCGCCTGCTACCTGGCAACGTATTATCGATCGTCTCTTAGGTGTTGACTTGGAAAACAACGTCATGGTCTATTTAGATGACATCATTATTATTTCCAAAACTTTTTCAGACCATTTGAGGATATTAGGTCTTGTGTTTGACTGTTTAGAAGAAGCCGGACTAAAGGTTTCTCAAGGAAAATGTCATTTTTGCAAACCCCAGCTAAAATATCTTGGTTATGTCGTGGATTCTAAAGGATTGAGGCCCGATCCAGAAAAAGTGCAGGCTATTATTAACATATCACCACCAAAGAATGTGACTGAGATCCGACGTTTTATTGGAACCGCTTCCTGGTACAGACGATTTGTTCCTAACTTTTCTTCTGTTATTGCCCCTATTACTCGGCTTACTAAAAAGAACATAAAATGGGAATGGACTCCAGATTGTCAGGAATCTTTTAAATCAATTAAAGAAGCTCTTGTTACCGCTCCAGTCTTGTCCTGTCCTGATTTTAACCGCATGTTTACCCTTCAAACTGACGCTTCTTCTTATGGCTTAGGCGCTGTTCTAACCCAGCAATTCGATGATGGGGAAAAGGTAATTGCCTATCTTTCACGTTCCCTTACTAGGCAGGAAATGAAGTTGACAGTCACGGAAAAGGAGTGTCTTGCAGTGTTTTGGAGTGTGGAAAAACTTAGGCATTATTTAGAGGGAGTTCATTTCAAGGTAATCACAGACCATCACTCGCTATTGTGGTTACATAACTTAAAGGATCCGCAGGGTCGACTTGGTCGTTGGGCACTTCGTTTACAACCTTATGATTTTCAACTAATCCATCGAAAAGGCAAAGAGCATATAGTGCCAGATTTTCTATCTAGGTCCGTACCAGTTTTGACAGAAGATATCGCAGCCGTGGAGGATTCGTTACCTTCTTACTCCAACACTTCTGATAAGTGGTATGTCGATATGTTGAAAAAGCTGGAAGAACAACCAGATAAATTTCCTTGTTGGAGAGTTGAAAATGGTAATCTTTTTAAATTTGTTAAGACCACCAGTCCCAACTTCCCTGATCAGTCCAGTTCTTGGAAAATAGTTTTGCCAAAAGATCATAGAAAAGAAGTCCTGGTTCGCTGTCATGATCTTCCAACTTCAGGTCATGTTGGAATTTTTAAAACATTTTGGAAAATAGCTGAGCGTTACTATTGGCCTAAGATGAGAGCAGATGTTGCTAAGTATGTCCGATCCTGTCATATTTGTGCTCAAAATAAGGTGGAGCAAAAAGCACCAGCAGGTTTAATGGGTAATCGACCCGATATTCGGGAACCTTGGCAGTCCATCAGTCTAGATTTTGTCGGACCATTACCTCGTTCAAAACAGGGCAATACTCACATCTTGGTAGTTACCGACTACTTTAGTAAATATGTTGTTCTCTTTCCTTGTCGTTCTGCTACTGCAAAAACTTTGGTCAAACATATCGAACATGGCATTTTCTTGGTTTATGGGGCTCCTCAGTATCTAACTTGTGATAATGGTACTCAGATGAAATCCAAAGAATTCCAATCTCTTTGTGACAAGTATAAAGTCAAAATTTTCTATACTGCATCTTATTATCCTCGTGCTGATCATACCGAACGTGTCAATAGAGTCGTCAAAAGCATGTTGCGATCTTATGTCCACCAAAACGATCATCGAACTTGGGAAGATAATCTTCCATCTATTGGTTGTGCTATTCGAACATCACGTCACGAAACTACTGGTTATACTCCCTATCTAGTGAACTTTGGGCGGGAACATAAACTCTTTGGGCAAGATTATACCGAAGGTATTCCATCGGCCGAGACGGACAGTCAAAATTACATTCGAACACGAATCGAAACTTTTAAACAGCTCTTTGAGAAAATTCATAAGAAAATTGGGTCGGCACAGTCAAGAAATCGACACCAATACAATCTTCGAAGACGTCCGGTCAATTTTGTTTCTGGTCAAGAGGTATGGCGTAAAAATAAAGTGCTTTCTAACGCCGCCAATTATTTTAACTCAAAATTGGCTCCTGAGTTCCTAGGTCCATTTAAGATCAAAAAGAAAACCGGTACGTGTACGTACGAACTCCAGGATGAACACGGTAATAGCAAGGGTATTTGGCATGTTCAAGATTTGAAACCGGTGTACACCGATTCCGGTTCTGATGGTCCATCTAACTGATTCCAAACAAAATTAATGAGCAATTTGTATTTCTATTCCTTGAATTTAAATTTTCTTAAATAATGGCTATTTTTAATATTAAGCCAAATACAGAATAATAAAAATATTTACCTTGATTTATTTGTGATATTAATTTTTACTTTCTGTCAATTTCTTATATCCACATTGTTCTGTTGAATTTTTACTATGAGTTTATAAGCTATCTTAAAAATTAATTCTTATCTGTATGCGTTTTGCTTGGAAATTACCCTGAATTGTGACCTTACTCGATTGTTACAAATTTCTCGAAATTGACTGTTTTCCTAATTGTGACCATTTTCCCGGATTTGACGAATATCCCGGATTTGACACACCTGGCTATGAGTTCCCCGAATTTGACTATTCCCCTGATTATGACAACCTCCCGAATTTGACACCGAATTGTGACTAGTGTATCTGATATTGTTTTTTTTTATGGGTAGCTGAAAACTGTTGTACTGTGGGTATGAGCTTTGATTATCTATGTATTCTTGAACTTATTTCGTTACCTTATCCGTTTTGATTCTATTGTTTGATTTTAATGTTTACTTTTATTAGTTGATTTACTTACCTTGTTACCTATTTGATTTGATTGATTATCTTTGAATTTAATTCGTTACCTTAACTTTGTTGTCTGATTTGATGATTGCCTTTATTAGTTGATTTACTTACCTTGATACCTATTCGCTTTGATTTTTGGTTATCTATTTTTGAATTTATTTCGTTACCTTTATCTTATTATCTGATTTTGATGATTGCTTATTCGTTGATTTACTTACCTTTCTTTTGACTATGATTTTTTTTTTGGGCCTAAGTAGACTAACCTTCGGGTTTTTCAGTTATGCTGGCTTTTCCTGCTTAGACCATTACCTTTGAGTTTTTTTATACTTGAGCAATGTAACTTGTGTTACTTCAGATGTATCTGGATTTACTGCTCAGAGTATTAATCACTTTTCGGTCTAGAACTTTGTGACTTAACGGTTACATTACCATTTATTTGGGATATTACCTGGACTTGTCTTTGATTTTTCTTTGCTCTACAGTTGGGGCAATAGATTTATTGTGGGTAACTGGCTTGGCGCGAAACTGGATGGTTGCCTACATCAAATTGGTAAAGAATTTCTTCTGCACAGAGATACTGGTTGTGGTAAAAGCCCACAGAGTGCTGTAGTAACGCTGACCTTCCGTCGCTTACTACTGTTGTTAGCTAGAGCAGCCTTGAGAAAGCTGTTCTGCATTCACCGTTATCCTTCTCAGTTACTTGTAATTGTAAGTAACTTACCTTGTCTTTAATTTTCTCTACATACTTTATTACTTAGTTTTGTCGATTTTCCGACCTTTCTTGATTTTCTTTGCTCTGCAGTTGGGGCGATTGGTTTGTTGTGGGTAACTAGATTGGCTTGCAATTTGACTCGATGGTTGCTGACATCAAATTGGTAAAGAATTTCTTCTGCACCGAGATACTGGTTGTGGTAAAAGCCCACAGAGTGCTGTAGTAAGGCTGACCTTCCGTCACTTACTTCTGTTGTTAGACATAGCAGCCTTGAGAAAGTTGTTCTGCATTTACCGTTATCTCTCTCATGTTCTTGTGATTGTGATTTGCTTTCTTTCTTTACTTTCACTTACCGTTATTTCTTACCGTTATTCTTCTCATTTACTTTTAATTTTAATTACCTTACCTTGTCTTTTAATTACCTTACCTTGTCTTTAATTTTCCTTACTTACCTTATTATTAAGCTTTGTCGATTTCACGACCTTTCTTGATTTTCCTTCCTCTGCATTATCTTATTACGTACCTTTTGTCTTTAATTTTCTCATTACTTAACTTTATCTATTTTGCTATTTTCCTGATTGTTTGTCTATCTATCTTTACTTATTTAATTTAATTTTTATTGATTTTTATTATTTAAAATTTAATGGTTCAATCTATCTGGTGGTTATTTTAATGAATTAGCTTCTGTCATTGCTTTGAGTACGCCCTGAGTATCCCATCGCTGACCGTGGCATAGTGTTTGGGGTGACGTATGCCTGTTATGTTAAATATAGGTTTATATTCTATTACTTAGTTCTGGTTGGTTCAATTTATTTTTGGCTTCTGGAAATTGTTCCAGTTATGTTATTATATATATTAATTACTTAATTTTCTTATTAGTCTTGTTTAAAAAACGGCTTGATGTACTGATTTAATTTGGAAATTGGTGACGTTTAAATTGGCTGGTGGTCAGTAATGTTTTGGAACCTATAGCAATCTTAACACAAAATACAATTTTTTTTATGCGGTACCTTTGAAGTTATTTTAATTTGCTATAGGTTAGCTGTAGGGTACACCCGTACGTCACCTAAGTGCTTTAGATTGCCTACCTCAATTAATTTATTATCGTCGGTTACCTTCCTCTAAGTTTCCCTACTTTTGAAGGAGAGGGGGAGTTGTAACAGTTCGATTTTGCCAAGAGTAAACATTTTTAAAAAGTTTATTTATATGCCGCATCTAGGAAAAAAATGATGCTGTATTTTGCACGCATCGGTTTATTAATTCTAAATTTATTAATTTGATTTGCTTGTAAATGCCACTTTCCTAATATGAAAACTATATTTTAGTATAGATTAGCTATATATTTGTATTAGCTTTTAGAATGTTGTGACTATTTATGTTAGTTGATAAGCGAAAGCGATGTACCTTATTATTAAAATAGCTTGGCTTGTTTTATATTGCATTGTCGGGAACGGTCCGTTTTATATTTTTAAAGAATTCTGCTAGCCTGCAAATACGTTGCATTTGACTTATTGAACCATAATTTAATTTCAGTTTGAATGTTTTATTACCTTTTGAGAACCCTAGGTTGATGTTCCGGAGATCGTTTTTGGACCTCTGCTTTAAATGTATTTCTCGTTCTGTACGGCTGACCAAATTTTTTTGTGAGGTTTATGCCAAATAATAGGGATGGGCTATCTATCGCGCGTTTGTCATTCTCGATTTGGATTTTTGAAGGTTTATCATTCCTGTTAGAGCATTTCCTAGCATTTCTGGAAGGATGTAATTTTAGCTCACTATTCGTGGCTTCCGCCGTCATTTATCATCATAATAAGCGAGAATTAAGGCGTTTATTTAAGATAGTTGGTAAAAATATAATTAATAAATTAATTAATATAATATCTAGGGGATTTATCGTGTCGTTTCTCTTTGTGTTTTAACACGATCGATTTTTCGGGCTCTACATGCTGTACTAGGTAAGCATTTTCTCTGGATTCCTTTTTCTATGGCCGGTAAAGTGCGTGACTGCCATGATGCTAATTTTTTTTTGTTTCCATTATTTATAGCGGCTTCCACGTTCGTCCCATAAGACCGAGACCGTCGAATCTCTCCTAGTACACCCTCAAGTCCGAGTTTGAGGTAAATATCGCTACGGTTTTGCCTAAATTAATGAAATTGATTGCTTATCTGTGTTACCTTTTTTTGTGCACATAACGCCATTTGCTTTTCCCATAGGTTATCTTATCTACGACATTTTATCTGATCCAAATTTTTATTTTAATGTAACTTCAATTTTGATCATATGGGGAAGTTTATATATTCTTTTTTGGAAGTGATTCATACCTATCTTTTTATATTCAAGTTGTCTGAACCTTAGTATTGGATTATTTCAAGGTTTTTCTGGTGGGCCAGAAGATTAATTGAAGAACTACAACTTTTTTTTGGAGGGCCAGTTTATCGAAGCTCCACAACTTTTTTTCCTGGAAGGCCAGAAGCGTCAGTGAAGGGCCTTAACTTGTGGTTCCCGCACTAGAGGCCATCGAGAGCCGTTCCTGGGCATCCCTAGGCACTTCCACCAGAGTTCGACGACGGGATTTGGGTATAAGTTTTGTGTCTTATTGTTTCTTAGGTGGATACACCTAAGTAGTAGTATAATCTTCGTTTTCTTTTTTTCATATAAATCAAACATTGAACGCCGAGTTCTGAGGTAGCTCATTAATTTTAATTAATTTAATTTGCTCATAATCAACGAAAACCGAACAAAATTTGATCCTTGGTACAAAGGTCCTTTCTCAATAACGAGTATAGAGGGAGTAAATTGCACAATAGAAGACGCAACGGGTAAAAATCAAACTGTACATAAAAATCGAATGCAACCGTTTGCGAACCTATAAGCTCAATCTCCATACTTTTATTTTTTTGTGTAAATATGTAAAAATAATACCGGTACCAAATAAGGAAGCAAAGTCAATTGCAAAATCCATAATGGGCGAATTCATACTCACATATGGACCAATGAAAGAGATACGAACAGATATGGGTACAGAGTATAGGAATGAAGTATTGCACCAATTGACAAAGTTATTAAACATAAATCACAAAGTTTCAACGGCGTATCATAGTCAAAGCATCGGAGGATGTGAGCGAAATCACAAAGTCCTTAACGAATATGTACGCATATATATTAACGAAGCAAAAACCGACTGGGACGAACTAATCAAATATTACAGTTTCTGTTATAACAGCACGCCCAGCGCATATCACAACTACACTCCATTCGAATTAGTTTTTGCACGAAAAGCGGAATTGCTCGAAAGTTTGTCAGGAGAGAAAATTGACCCTGTATACGATGTGGACGCTTATTACCAGGAAGTTCGACACCTGATACAAGCAACAAACATTCGCGCTCAACAGTATATCTCAAAAGCTAAAGAGCTGCGTAATCTGACATACGATAAAAAAATTAATCAATTACAGCTTAAACCCGGTGATCTAGTCGTAATAAACAACGAAAACCGAACAAAATTTGATCCTTGGTACAAAGGTCCTTTCTCAATAACGAGTATAGAGGGAGTAAATTGCACAATAGAAGACGCAACGGGTAAAAATCAAACTGTACATAAAAATCGAATGCAACCGTTTGCGAACCTATAAGCTCAATCTCCATACTTTTATTTTTTTGTGTAAATTAGTTTTAAGCAGTGCCGAAGAACACTTACGCGAGTGACAAAACATTAGACAAGTGCAGCGCATTAAAATAACATATAACATAATTTATATTTCGTGTAACGTATGTATATGGTATAATGTAATTTTCTTACTACGTTAATACGTATATCTTTCAACTTTATGTATATATTTTTCTACTTTTACGTATATTAAAATTTTAATTATTCTTTGCATTTGGGCTGGCCAGCCAAGCAAAAAAAAGGGTCTATATTATATAAATATTTTAACAAAAAAAAAGAAAAAAAAGAGAGTTTATATTATATAAATATAAATAATAATATAACAATAATAATATATAAATATTTTAGCAGTCAAGAGAAAAAATATCCAGCAGATTGAGTAAATTAAAAGAAAAACATGCAATGTTGGTATTTTACCAGTCAAGCAATTAGATACATAACAGCAAGATATATAAACATTCCAACGTTTCATTCATCATTGTTATTATTATGTAATCGCATAAAACTACATATAACATTGTATAGTTTAGCTTTTAGATGCTCCAAAATGTAATGTATTAATTAGGTTTATTCGAATGTCCTCGTTTTTGCAACAACAAAAACGATGAGCATTCACAAACGATGAGCATTCACAAAAGAGGGGAGGTGTATCAAGAAACACTCGGTATTTCACAAATTAGATCTTTAAAACATCCCGACTAGCCCGAGGTCTAGACGAAGGTTATTTACATTACGCAGTTCACGTAGTGTTATTGTTTAGCTTGAATGAACGCGATACCTGACACGGTCGGCAAGGTTAAGGTTAAAACCTTGTCTAGTCAACCTGGTCAGTGCAATGTTTTGATACACGACCGAGCCGTGAACCTATACCAATATAGGATATATAGAGAGAGAATACAAGACTGAGTAACATTGTTACGTGTACGTAGATTATAAGAATATACATCATGTAGCTTTACCATCTGATGTATTATAGTAAAAGTTAATACAGAACTCTACAGTTACCTGGAGTATTTATTCGATAGTATAAAAGGAGTTCTACACTATATAAAATTGATTTATGAGATTTGTTCGCGCCTTTAGGGAGTTTAATGCACTCAACAACCCACCTTTGTGAGGTCGTTGTGCTTGATTTTTGCTAAAAAATTAAACATTTTAGTTACATTTTATTGTGCTTTGCATATTGTTTTTGACTTGCGTGCTCCGTTGTGCACGCAGGTTAATAATCTTGGCACTTTATCTAACATTCATTTCGCGGTATTTTGTCTGGCGCCCGTTGGGCCCTGTACTCCGTATCTTTCTAGCTTTGTTTAACTGGTGTATCGGTGCATCACTGTCGTCATATCTCACTTGTTCACAGCGATATAAATTCGAGCGAAAGCAATTATTAGGTACGTACTTCTGAGTTTACGATAGATTTACAAAGCTTGCTCCTATCCACCCGTGGCGTGGAGACTTACTTTGTAGAATAAATTAAAATATATTATTCTCGATAAGGATTTTGTCCTTTTTAACTTGAATATTCATTATGGGTGATTCAGAGGATGAAACTGAGTCAGCACAAGCTACTGTTTCGCAATTAGTAAGCCGCCGTGGTCAAATCAAAGGCAAGCTTACAAGATTTAAAAAAATTATAAATGACACAAAAAAATGCAACAAAAGTTATGGAAATTTGTACTCGCGTTCGCCTTATTGACGAATTTAAAGAGGTGCAATCCGAGTTAGAACTTATTGATCAAACGAAGCTGGAATCTTTTGAAAGAAATAATTTTGAGGATGACTTCTATGAGACGGTGTCAAAGGCGAAAGAGCTTGTTGATAAGCATAGAGCGGAGGAAGCTCAAGCGTTGCAAGCATCGAGCACATTACCAAATCCACAGGTGTATCAACAATCATTTATGCTAAATAACGTAACGCTACCTCTTATAGTTTTGCCAGAATTTAATGGTGCTTTTGATAAATGGCAAAGCTTTTTCGATTCTTTTTCAGCATTAATAAATAAAAACACGTCTCTTTCAGACGTCCAAAAATATTACTATTTACAAGCTTCATTAAAAGACGAAGCGGCTCATATTATTGAGTCTTTAGAAATTTGCGAGGCAAATTATACTGTTGCTTGGGGTCTTTTGCAAGAACGATTTGAAAATAAAAAATTAATTATAAAAACTCATATGAAACAACTCTTTGAGTTGCCACACGTGAGCAAAGATTCATTTAGTTCACTATGATCGTTCTTGGACAATGCCCAAAAGCATTACAGAGCTCTAAAATCTCTAAAAGAACCCGTCGATTCATGGTCTACCATTTTGATCTATCTCTTGCTAAGTAAAGAAGATAGCAATACTAAGCAGGTTCTCAATCAAACTTCATAAGCCGCGAATTTTTTGATCTGTTAAAAATTCAGCCTAAATATATTAATATTCATGTACCTAATTCCAGTTGGCCCCCCCACATTCGAATTTTCTGAAAAATTTGTAACCACTTACTGTGCTCTAGGTGTGCTTTACTTGCTGCCGTGTGCCGATTATATTTTGAACTGTGCCGATTATATTTTGAACTGTGCCGTTTCGATACCAAAGATAAAAAAAAAAATAAGGGGGGGGGCTCACTTCCCCCCCCCCCCCCCCCCCCCCAGTATTTCGGAAATCAGATCATGCAAAAACGAATTCTGATTTAATCGGCAGTGTGCTGGATTAGGTTTTTCTTAAAATTTCAATTTTCGACCATTTTCTGCCAGTTGCCCACCCCCACATTCGAATTTCCTGAAAAATTTGTAACCACTTACTGTACTCAATATCTGCTTTGCTGTGCCGATAATATTTTGAACTGTTCCGTTTCGATACCAAAGTTATTGGAAAAAATATTTTGGGGGGTTAACTTGACGCTCAGCCGCCCTCAATATTTCAGAAATCAAATCATACAAAAATGAATTCTGATTTAATCGGCAGTGTGCTGAACTGTGATGAATTAAGTTTTTCTTAAAAATTCAATTTTCGACCATTTTCTGCCAGTTGGTCCCCCCACATTCGATTTTTCTGAAGAATTTCTAACCACTTACTGTGCTCTAAGTGTGCTTTACTGTGCCGATTATATTTTGAACTGTGCCGTTTCGATACCAAAGTTATAGGGAAAAATAAGATGGGGAACTGACTTGACGCTCAGCCGCCCCCAATATATCGGAAATCAGATCATACAAAATGAATTCTGATTTAATCGGCAGTGTGCTGAACTCTGCTGGATTAGGTTTTTCTCAGAAATTCAATTTTCGACCATTTTCTGCCAGTTGGCCCCCCACATTCGAATTTCGTGAAAATGTTGTAACCACTTACTGTGCTCTAAGTGTGCTTTACTGTGCCGATTGTATTTTGAACTGTGCCGTTTCGATGCCAAAGTTATAGGGAAAAATAAGATGGTGGGTTAACTTGACGCTCAGCCCCCCCCAATATTTCGGAAATCAGATCATACAAAAATGAATTCTGATTTAATCGGCAGTGTGCTGAACTGTGCTGAATTAGGTTTTTCTCAAAATTTAAATTTTAGGCCATTTTCTGCTAGTTGCCCAATCCCACATTCGAATTTCCTGAAAAATTTGTAACCATTTACTGTACTCAATATGTGCTTTACTGTGCCGATAATATTTTGAACTGTTCCGTTTCGATACCAAAGTTATAGGAAAAAATATGTTGGGGGGCTAACTTGACGCTCCCTTATTTCGGAAATCACATCATACAAAAATGAATTGAATTGAATATAATATATTGTACAAAAACATGCAGAATTTAATAGAAATCAAAACCATTTAACGTCACACGGTCCTTGCTGTTTTTAATCACCATATATAGATAAAACAAGAGCATGATGTAAAGGCAGATGAAATGAAACAACTATTGTTGGGAATAATTTTTTCTAATTTAAAAAATAATAGAGATATTTCCATTAAAAGAGTAATCCGGATTATCCTGTACATACATGTATCCTAAAGAACATTACTTAGCAACGGATATCCTTGTGATAATGGAATATTGCCCACGAGCGTCGATAATGGACCCTGTTACTTATTCACAAGCGCACCCGTATTAAGAAAATTATTTAATAGTTGTAGAAAAAGAAGTTTATTACAATCGCTATAAATTGAATCTGAAAAGAAACATATTTAAGACTTGCATATTTTTTAATGATGCAATATTCGCTACAACTCCACCAAGACAACCTTTATATATATTTTGCATTTTTATAAACATTTATAATTAAAAATTGTTATAAAAAATAACATTAAACACAGGAATAAAATAATATAATTTTAAAAATTATAATTAAAAATACAAAATTAAACACTGTAACAAAAAACGCACGAAAACAACAAAACTTTGACGTTTAATATCTCTACTTAATTACAATATTTTCTTAATACATTGTACTTTGCTTAATCCTATAAAAAAATACAACAACAACAATATAACAAAATAAAACAAACCTGATTCGGCTCCAATCATCGCTGTTTTCTACTAAGCAATCATAAACTTCACTATGTTTAAATGGGGTAATAATAATATATTGGATCAATTTACTAGTTACCATTTACTACAGTCAACAAAAGGTGATAAAATCCAAAAGGTTCGTTAGAAAAGGTTCGTTAGAAAAGGTGGAATCTCAGTAATTTGTTTTGCATTTTTTTAAGTAACCTACAAAACTAAGATTCCATCCTCTAACTAAAGAGTGCCTATTTAATATTAATTATTAATTAATATTCAAGAAAAATAAATTATGTGAATCGAAAAATATTCATGTATTGTTACAATAAAACAACTATTTTTAAACTAATAGCCGCTAGCTATTGGTATAAAAATGGGCTATAGCAAGCTATATTACCGATTATTACCTAATTACTAATTATAGAGGACTAATCAAGAATAGTTGAATTTAAGGCATTAAACATTACAATAAAAATGAGTAACATTAGACGTAGTAATAAAACAACGACAGACGTAGTAATAAAAGAACGACAAAAACAACTTTGGTTTATAGATAGATTAAAATAATTATAACTTAATTTATATTCTATAAAACAACACATGAGGACAAACTGATTCAGCTTCAAAACAGTCATCTTTGTGTTTTGCTAAGCTATCATACACTTCCCATTTTTCATTATTTCTATGGCAATACGCTTTGAAGTGACCAATTACAGTTGGATCAACAGTTTCAACTGGTCCTACATAACTAACAGCTCCACCCAAGCTATATAACTGATTATTTATTGTAATCGATTTTTCAATGTCCATTAAACGGATAGTCGGAACTGAAGAAAATTATTTTTTTTCATATTTAGTAATTTCAATGAAAACGTAAGCATCATTATTTTCAAATATAATACTTATTTCACCTCCACAGTTTGGTCGAACACACACATTTTTCTTTTTGTTGAGAGCAAAATATTTGTTAAGGGCAGCTTGTATTTGTAAATTTTCAATAACAAGAGGTATAATAGGTAAAGGTATTATCCTCATATGTGAAAATTTTAAACAATAAATACGTGTAATACGTGAATAATCGATTTCTCCGGCTTGCGACAATTTTCGAATCATACATTCAATCGTGCTTTGAGTTGCAATGCGAATCATTTCATTTGGTAAAGCTTCATGATTGGAAAATGTTTCAAATAAAATTTTGCATCTTAACTTATAGGCTTTAAGACCAATCAGTTTAATAATTTGTTCTATAAGTTGTAATATTGTCGTATTTCTAGATTTCAGTTCGGAAGCAAAATTTTTACTATCACAAAAATTACTGGTTAAAATTTGTACAAGAGAGTCGAATGTGCACGTATTGGTTAAAATATTTTTTTTATTTTGTAACTGTATAGGCTGCAAATTTAGAATGCCAATTGGTACAACACTTGCCTTTTGTTGTAAATCTATGTGAAGCCATTCTGAGATTTTTTGCAGGTAGCTACGGCGACTTCTTCCTTTTGGTATTACTAATCCTCCCCAGTTTTCTTCATCATATAGCTCTTCTCCTTCACTAATAGATACCACACTTTGGTTTGTTTTAACTAGATATAATATTTTGGATTAGTGTTGATTAGTAAAGTAAATCTATATACAGGGTGATCCAAATTATAATCGGGAAA
>JAEQML010068654.1:0-18107 GCA_016904865.1 Pissodes strobi | reverse complement strand
ATATTAACTTACCGATAATAATACGCTAATAGCCTTCAGAAGCAAGTAAGGATCCCAGATGAAATTGACATAAAAAAGAGTGCATGTAAATAAAATATGGTAAAATACTGACGTCGTCATAATATTTTTTAGAGTTAGTATTTAGATTGGAAAATATTGGTGATGATGTTGAGGCTTAGCCTTACTGATGAGTTTAAGTATAACATCTTAATCTAAGATGACAACTGCTCTTACAGAGTCTAGTGAAATACCTTTAGATATTATTACTGATCAATTTTCTTCAGACTTAACCACAAACTCTGCCACATTACGTTTCAAAATAATACTGACATTTTCTAAGACAAGTTCTTAGTCTTGTATAATCATCAGGAATTCATTTACAACCTTATCATTTTTTGACATGACAATAACTGTATTGCCTTTGTCTGCTCTCGTAAAGATTAAATCATTCTCTAGTGATTTATTTTTTATAGATTTAACTAGATGTATTTCATTTATAAGTGGATAATTATCTTTAGTTGTTTCTAGCGTTTTTATTATTTCTGCAAGACAATGCTTAAGATAGTTAGAATTTTCAATATTGGATAACGCCAACTCAGTATCTACTCTTAGATATTCCGATCACACTTTCTATGATAGATTTTTGAACCTAATAGATGTAGTTTTTTCACAAAATGAACTTTCACTTTTAAATAAAGGTTTTAACTATAGCATAAAAGAAAATTTGAATAAAAATAATAAGATTTTTGATCATCTAAGACAGTGGCGTAGCTAGAAATGTGGGCGCCGGGGAACAAGCCTATCCGCTGGCGCCTAAAACAATCCTATATTTTGTGTATATATACGCAAATTAATCAAAAAATAATACATCATAATATTAAACGTATATTTTTGAAGTGAAACTTCTTAACGCGCGCCGGGAGTAAAATTTGAAGGTCGCGATGCCGATACACGGCGGGCGAGCTGGCAGGGAACGGAAAACGGTCACGAACGTTTACAAGATAAAAATATGCGGTTTGCTCTATTACCTTGTCAAGACATAAGCGAAACTTTTATGGAGAATAGTTTTTTTTTTTCATTTAGGCCTTCCCTTTGTGTTAATTGAGTGATATATTTAAAAAAAAACAACTTTTTAACCAAATCTGTTAAGATATGTATAAGGCTAGGGCGTATAATTATTGTGATATCTTTGTTAGCTTATAAGATAAAAATATGGGGTTTGCTCTATTACCTTGTCAAGACAAGCGAAACTTTTATGGAGAATAGTTTTTTTTTTCATTTAGGCCTTCCCTTTTTGTTAATTGAGTGATATATTTAAAAAAAACTACTTTTTAACCAAATCCCAAGCTAGGGCGTTTAAGTTTAAGAAGTTTCACTTCTGATATGCGCACCTAGTGCACACGCTTTTTTTTATTTACAGGAATATGAATATAAAATATATAAACGGCAACCAACCAACAGGTACATACATGTTTAAATATAAACGTAAACTAAACATCTGTAACCTTAATTAATTAATTAAACATTGGAGTCTTTCTTCAGTTTAAATCGACGTAAATTGATAGATTATTTGATCAAAATAAATTTTTGGACAAATTCATTTTCTATGCTTAGTATTGCTAGGCTATTTAGACTTGTCTGGCTAATGGTACCTCCTAAATACGAAACTCTAAAAAACACATACTTTTTACGACCGAAATTTTCGGAATTTTGGTCTTTGAAGTCGCATGCCGCCTTACGCAGCGTTTTTACAAATTTGCATGTACCAAATGCCGCCGCGCCGGGTGCTAAAATCGGTTATGTTTTGTAAGCGATTGTAGCGCTACAAAAGCTATCGCGCCATGTCTTCGCGATGCAATCAATTAGCGGCAAGAGCCCTCGTGGTCGAGAGGTCTAGATGGTTAGGTCTCAATTCGGCGGCTATCGGCGGCCTGAGTTCAAACCCCGTTGCTTTTTTTATATTTTTAGGTTAATTTTCTGAACAGTTTTTTTCTTGATTTTGGGTATGTCTTGAGTTAGTTTGGTTTAGCACCTGGTTAGTTCCCTTTTCTTGAGCCCCCGTAGCGAGCGAAGCGAGCGGAGTGCCATGGGAAAAGTGAAATATTATATAACAGCGTGTTCCAGGTGCCCAAGTCAGTGAGCTTTTGTAGCGCTACAAACACTTACAAAACCTAACCGATTTCAGCACCCTCGTGCCATTGTATGTGAGGATGTGTAAATATGCCGCCGGGATATATATTTTTATTCCACATAGAATAAATAATAAATACCTGACACAAAATTAATTGGTTGGGTAAAAAGTTTAATACATATTTTGGTCTTTGATCTTTGATTGTGTTATAATTTAATTAATTTAAAAACTCAGTTAAGCTCATGAGCATTGTTAGCATTAGCATATTTATAAATTCGGAGCGGCGCCTAATTTCTCTTGGCGCCGTGGGGCCTTGCCCCCCCCCCCCCCCTGGCCCACCCGGTAGCTACGCCACTGATCTAAGAGTAGATACTGAGTTAGCGTTATCCAATATTGAAAATTCTAATTATCTTAAGCATTGTTTTGTAGAAATAATAAAAACGCTAGAAACGACTAAAGATAATTATCCACTTATAAATGAAATAGATCTAGTTAAATCTATAAAAAATAAATCACTAGAGAATGATTTAATCTTTACGAGAGCAGACAAAGGCAATACGGTTATTGTCATGTCAAAAAATGATTACGTTGAAAAAACAATAAAATTTTTAGATCCTAATAAGTTTCAAACTATTCAATTTAACCCAACTAGTATATACCAAAAACAAATTAAAGATGTAGTTAAAAATGGTAGCTTATTTATAGAGTCTGATGAATACAACTTGTTTAATATGTACCAAAGCTATATTCTTTAGTTAAACTCCACAAAACAGAAATGCCAATAAGACCGGTAGTATCTTTTATGTCAGCTCCGTCATACAAAGTATCTAAAAAACTCATTAACATAATTACATATCACTGCAAGTTTTCTGCAAAATATAGTGTCAAAAATTCTTATCAATTAATAGATAATATCAAATCTCTAGATTTACCAGAAAATTCGAAGTTTATCTCCTTTGATGTTCAAAACTTATTTCCGAGTATTCCTCCCATAGATACCATAAACATTATAGAAAAAATCTTAAACCGCAATAAAACGAACCCAATTATAAAACAGGATATACTAGCCACGCTTATAACCTGTCTAGACCAAAATTACTTTGAATTTAACAATAAAATATACACTTCAAAAGAAGGTTTAATTATGGGCAATCCTTTAAGTCCTTTGTTAGCCAAATTTTTTATGGACAATTTTGAATCACGTATACATAGTGTTGTAAATGGATATATTTCCATGGAAATGGAAACATTGGATATTTCCAAAGGCCTACTGGAAATATTGGAAACATTGGAATTATTTCATATCCGTATTAATCAGAGCCAAAATAAATAATTTAAAACAATATCCATTTGTGAAGGGCTTAAAATTGTAGAAGGACACCATACACCATCCATTTCGCTGCTAAGGCTTTTAGTGATATTAAGAAAGTTATCCAAGAACATCTTTCACCGTCATCCCCGATCAACGAAGAGGAAAAAACTACATTAATGGAGTTAATAGTGTAAAATATCCTAATATTAGTTAAAATATTTAATAAAGATATTTTTATGAACATCCTGTATTACTTAAAATGCTACCCAACCGTCCGTGACATTTAGCTCAAACCCTTGAAAACTGATACTCTAACATAAACAAATAATATGATCCAGAGATTGGGAGAGACCTAAAACAAGAACTAAGGCAGTGCAATGAGGGCAGTGAAGCACTTTGGCCGATTAAGAACCATGGCATAGTTTCCCTATGTGTGGTTGTTTGGTTGAAATCATGTCGACATGTGAATAATAGTTTATATTGTTATTAAAATCCATGGCAGGAGTTTTGATGGTATACCAGTTTATTGCCGTTGGACAAGGTATTACCAGGTTGTGGTCGATTGTGTAGCAGTGACCGGGATGCCCTTTCGGGCGGATGCCTTCGAGTTGGTACTAGTGAGTTAGAAGGGCCCTCACCTGTCACCTCGATTGGCACACTTGGGTTCTAAGATCTCGGTATATGTTATCTTAGTTTTCGGGTGTTGAGATGCTTACTGTTTAGCGGCAGTGGAGCGTCTGGGGTAGCCCAAACTATTTCAGGTGACACTAGCTAGTCGTCGAAGACAGAAGGTATATGTCTGACATTATATAATAATATAGTATTGTGTAAATTGATGGTTGTTGGATGAAGCAAGGGGATAGAGGTTCCCCGGTGAGTACACCTTATTTTTATCATTGTCAGTCAGTACAGTAACTTGTTAATATTTTTGTTTCATGGTCACCGCAATCTCTGGCTATATACCGGGTGGAGCTCGCTGAATGAATTGCATTGTCAATACTCACGTAAGTGTGATCTTATAAAACACTAATTTTACAATAGCTAAAAGAAAAACTGAATTTCTTCTTCCTATATGCTGCAAATTTACTTCACCCAAAATCACAAGGGGCATAGCTTGATGAATCACAAATCTTCTCCGTCAATGAATGTATACTTCACGTTGGAAAAAAATAAATTACATCTTAAACAGGAAGATCTTATTGACAAAATTGCAGATTACCGTTGCAAAAGCGATAAATTATTTTGCAAAGATTTCATTTGAAAGAGCAGCCTTGAAAACCCCGTGTCCTGTTGGAAGGGACTTTGTTCTTGAATTTTTTTATACAAAGTGACGTCATGCATTTTGATGATGCCAGCTTCTTCGGCCGCTACTGAGCCAAGTTTCAGCATCTGCAGTCATATCCATCCAAAAAAGAGCAAGGCTAACAAATGAAAGATCAACTAAGTTACTCTATGTATTTCATATCCAAAACTTACTAAAATAGAAAGTGGCAGCAGATCACTTTATACTTTTGAGGAAAATAGCGCAGATATTATTGACGGAGACTCGGACGAAGATATAGAAGAGATGAGCGAGGAAGTTGATTGGCAGGAGGGGAGTCATGCTGATAATATAGGCGATGTGTCAAGTGATGTTGTTAATGAAGATGCCTTCCCAAATAGGTACTCAAGGCACAACAATACTAAATGAAAACAGCGAAGGCATGCCTCTCTCTCTCGATTTGCGCCTATTTCAACTCGCAAATTTTATTCGTAGTTTATTTTTTGTTAGTTTTTACTAAATATCCTCATTTCCTACGTATTTATATTTTTATAAGTATTACGCAAATTACGCTTGCTTATTTTTGTGATACAATTTGAATTAGTTGTATTTTATTAAGTGTTTTGTCATTTAATAAATACTTCCAATATTTCCAATCTTTCCAAATATCTCCTATATTTCCCGAAATATTTCCGGAAATATTTCCATAAAATATATATCCGGAAATTTTACAACACTACGTATACATCAACACCCTCTTGCAAAAAGGTTTTTATTCTGGTATAGATATGTAGATGACGTTATCACTTGTTTTCAAGGCACTGATAGGCAATTACATAGTTTTCTAAATTATCGCTAACAAAAATTAATAATAACATACAATTTTCCATTTATCATAAACCTTCACATACAGACACAATAATTCACAATACCTCAAATCATCCTTACAAATATAAAATTTCAGCGTTCAATAGTTACTTACATAGATTAGTACATGTTCTTCTCAATAAAGAAGATTATAACAAGGAGTTAAATATAATTAAACAAATCGCAATAAATAATAACTATAACCCGGCTCTAATTGACTCTCTATTAAAAAAGAAGCTATATAATAAAGCCATAAGCTTAGCATATCCAAAGAAAATTCAGATAAAACATTAAATAAATACAATCTGTTAACCTATTGTGGTAAACCTAGTGAAATAGTTGCTAAAAACTTAGAGAGTTAAATCGGAATATCGCTTTTAAGTGTACAAATACTCTAGGATCAATAATTAAAAATAATAAATCAAAAACATCTAAAATGTTTAAGTCGGAAGTATATAAATTAAAATGTGGATCTTGCCCAAAAATATATATAGGTCAAACAGGTAGAACTTTCAAACAGCGAATTTTAGAACATAAAAAATCTTTCCTAAACACAAAAACTGATTCAAATTACAGTAATCATTTGATAGAAAATAGTCATTCTTTTAACGAAAATTTTAATATTTTGCATATTCATAATAAAAGTAAAAAGCTCAATTTATTAGAAACAATAGAAATTAATAAACTTAAAAAGACAGATTTACTTTGGAACGATCAACTTGACCTTAACAATTCTCCCCTCTTAAACCCTTAGATCGAACCGGACATTTTACGACCATAACAGGTACCAATATATTTTCAGCACTTCTTTAGTCTAGTAACTAGTTTAAATTACTCCTCATCCGATGAAGGTACTGTTTACCGAAACAATTGTCATGAACATTTATTTATTAAATAAACCTGTGAAAATCAAAAACGAGTGTTTTTAATAAATTACATAGTAACAAGTAACAGTCAACTCAATCAAGTTATTCCTAATGACTCCTTCCACTGCGACCAACACAAAATGGCCAGCTTTATAATTTTTTTACACACCCTATGGTTAACTTTCTTCAGCAGAGACAGATTTAATAATAAAAAGGAGACAATTAAGAATACAGCAAAAGTTTATGGTTTCAATACTAACTTAATAAATAGACTAACTAATAGGCATTTGTTTAGAAAGACCATTCGTGATTCCACTTCTTTCGTTAATCAGGATGAAAATACAAAATATGTCTCGATACCATATAATCCTGAGTGTACTAGAGGACTCCAAAAAAAAAGTCTTTAAGGAAGTAGGTTTAAAATTAGTATACCAAACTCAGTTTAACATTAAGATATTATTAGGTGATCCAAAGGACAATATTGAATATTAGAAAGAAGTGGAATATATGAAATTGGATGCATGATTGTAACCAAAAATATGTTGGGCAAACTAGAAGATCTATACCATCGAGATTTAAGGAACACACAGCTCATTTAAAGATCGTAGAACAGAAAAATCAAGTGTTGCCGAGCATGCTTTTGATAATAATCATAGAATAACATTTAAAAATTTAAAATGAATTCATACTATAACTAATAGGAGATTATTAGACGCATATGAAATTATGGAAATTATTAAATGTAAAGATAATTTAAATAGAGATAGAGGGCCTATTCTGTAAAGTCCATTGTATTGGTTGATACTAGTGCATACTGCATAATTTCAATGGAAAGTTGTGTTTAGAATTTGTAACGATCCCATGTAATATGCGCCTTGCCATTTAGATTTTTAAACAAACATCCTACATATGTTGTACCTAATAGTTTTTTGTCCCATATATTATGACCAGTAGTTTTTTAAAAAAATATATAGAATATGTTAAAATTTGACAGATTTTACTCTAAGTGGCTTTCGGATTAACAACATGAAAATACAGTATTGATGATCATTAATAAAACGTACAATATTCTTTACTATGCAATAATATTAACCACTTTTATAAGTGTAGGTATATTATTAATAACATTTTAATTGAGAACTTCTCTGTTGGCCTTTTCACTAGAGGCCTGGAATTACCTAAATACATCTGACCCAACAGGATACAGTTTAGAAGATTGATGAACCTGCGTATTTTTTTATATAATAATTCGCAGAACATGAGAGAAGATCTGTTATGCTCCAATTTTCAATCTACAGTTAAATACGGGGTCTACTACCGTTTTCAATCGATTATAGTGAATCACAATTAAGAAATTTAAATCCGGTTGTATACCCATATCGACATAGTAATATTGGTAAACCCATGAATATTTAGGCATTTTTAGCTGAATTGGTCTGAAATTTGAATTTTAAAGGTAAACACGATCTAATATGACTGACCTAAAAATATTTTTTAGTAATTAGTCTACAACGTTGCAGGTACGAATGAATCTATTTTTTTTATTTGTGCTGTGATTGTATTTATTTGAAAAGGTATTGCGTTTAGTTCTGCAGTTAGGCCTAGAAAGGATCTTATCAAATAAAAAAATATATATGGATACATTTTCTTGTTAAATTCCACTTGCAAGTAAGAAGA
Organism: Pissodes strobi; assembly: GCA_016904865.1. NCBI lineage: Eukaryota > Metazoa > Arthropoda > Insecta > Coleoptera > Curculionidae > Pissodes > Pissodes strobi. The sequence continues at coordinate 9,993 of JAEQML010068654.1, read as the reverse complement.
TGTGAACTTCGTCTTTTATCGTTTACGCAAAAATTAATTTGGACCGCCTTTTTCGGTAATAATTGCAGACAGGATGTCGAGTACACTCATCAGTAGTACTTGGTCATACCAAAAATGAAGGCACTTGAAGCCGAAACCCCTTTGGTCGGAAAGAGAAATAAGTTCGCTGTAGTGCAAGGTTAAATGTTCGTAAATATGCTCAATATAATTCAGCCGAATTGGTAAAGCTGCGTTATTCGATATGAGTGTGCTTTTATTATTTTGTGGCCTAGTCAACATTCAGGCATGAGAGAAAACATAAGAAGCTTCTAATGACCAGTTCATAAAACCAAAAAATTACCGGCTAAAATGAGACTGTCCTGTTTTTAACTTTTTAAATAATCAATTAATTATGTACAAGGAGTACAGCTTTTTTTATTGTTTATAAACGTGCATTTTTTTTAATACAGTCGCGGTTGTAGATGAAATGTGCTATGTAATAAATGCTTTTTGGCGATATTAGTTCGTGTAAAAAGACATGCATATCGCGCTTATTACATAAAAGTTCATCTAATTACGCGTTATAATGCAGTAGAAAAAGAAATTAAAAGTCAGCTTTTGTAGGGTATTGTGAAGTTAAATTATTAATTTTTAAGTACATAGCACTAAGACAAATGGCTGGTATAGTTGAATGCAACTGTTGATAATATTTTCGCTTGTGATTTCTCGTCGTTTGTTGAGTTTCTGTAACATGGAAATTCTGATTTTTTTGTACAATTTTTCTTTGTTTGATTATGTTTTCATATCGATTTGTGCACCTGTTTATTCATTTTTATGATTTATTCAGAGACATATAAACATTATTTATAGGGGGATCAGTTCTCGTAAACAAATAAACAAAAAGATTTACAAATTTTATAGAGCACTTTTGCACGCTATTAAATAACGTTAGCGTGCGACTGAATGTTTGAGTATTGAACATTGTGAATCAACTTCTCAGGCGGGGGATTAATGAGCATGCTGTCCTATTCCAAGTGCCATAAGGCCTGCATCTTTAAGGCGAGACACAATGACGATGAACTTTTTGGAGCCTGTTGTGATATCTGTAAAAAAGTCGTATGTAAAAAATGCTCTAAAATAACAACAACTGAAGCACATGCAATTGTTGTTAAAGAAAAAAGAGTAATATTATTCTTGTGTTCAGCTTGCAAGGAGTGCCTATATGGTTTGCATACCTTCAAAAAGCTCTTGGATTCATATGACAAACTTAAATGTGAAACTTTTGAAAAAGAGGCTAAGATTGAAGCTTTAAACTTGCAAGTGGATGATCTGACAAAAGAAATGCAAGAAGAAATAGAGAAATTATTAGCAATCAATAAGAACAAAGACAACTATATAAAGGGTCTCCAAAGGAGAACACAAGACTTCGAGGAATCGGTTTCCCAAGCTGAGCTCATTGCTGAGGAAAAAATCAAGACTTTGGAGGAAGAAAGAACACACATTAATAAAGAAATTTTATCGCTGCTGGAGAAATGTAAAGAACTACAAGAAGAGAAGCAGTTGTTTGAGGAAAAATTAGGGTGCCTGCATGAAGAGCTTGCAAATCTAAAAAGCATTACGGGAGACATGAAACAACCATAGAGACTTTAACGGAAGAGAACAATGCATATATGCTTTATTTAAAAAAACTAAAATATTTTTGCTCTGAAGACCAGCTCAAGCCAATGAATCTTCTGTAGTTGTTGCAGAGACAATGGAAGAGACGAGGAACAATGTTCCAGCTTTTTTTGGGCCACCTGAAGATGAAATATGCCAAGATGCATCCAGGACAGTGCAGACTGATTCAGACAATTTGATTCCGTAGGAAATATGGAATACTAATGCCGAGGCTATTTATGGCAGTTACTGGACCAAAAATGAAAAGGGTGGTGTTCTTAACTTATGAATATGGTAAACATATGTAAACGTATCTGAAGGATTTTTTTAGTGATGAATTTTATGGTCAATTATATGTAAATGTTTTGCCAGATTTAATGTAGTATCTAGTATTAATTGTCTTGCAGATGAGTTAACAATGTCAGATTTTGTAATAGTGCTGGCCGGAGTGAATAATGATGATATTTCAGTAAAAAATATATCATTAGTGGCAAACAAATGTTTGTTTACTAATTTACTTTTGTGCAGTATGCCTGCTTATATAATTTGTAAGAATGCTTATAGATTTTATCATGTAAATAATAAGATTTTTTAATGTGCCTCAAATTTAGCATTTTACTCAAATAATGTTAAGTTTCTTAATTTACAAAATTAATTTAACCAGGGTTGCTATTTTGGGGAGAGTATTTATTTGAATTCCAGAGGCAAGCATTTACTAGGAAATAATTTGTATAAAAATATTATAAGCTTCCTTGTACCTGATAGATTTAGGAATTTATTACAGGTGAAAACTGACAATGTGGGTCCCTCCTGGCTCTGTCTTGCTAGAGGGCCAGCCTGATCTTTCGACGAGCCAATGTGAATCAAATTTTTTAGACAAACAGTCTCTGCCAGTCTTTATTCCGTAGGTAGACTATCTTTTTACTTTTGAATATTTACTCGATTCGTGGTAAAGTAGGTGAATTGACAGTATTGTTGGAGTGTTATGATAATCCAGGCTTTTTGTTTGTGACAGAGACGAACCATTGAAGAGTCCAAATTATTTAATGGTGTCGTCCTATTGCAGAGCTAATCACATGGGAGGGGGCACAACAATATTCGTTCGTGACGATTTATGTGAATGTATCAACTGTGTGCATGTAAGTAGGTTTGATGGATTGCTGGTTGAAGGCGAGTTTGAGTTTTCAGCTGTGTATGATAGAATGAACGATGGCTATTTCTTGTGTATTTACAGACCTCCTGGGAGAAGAATTGATGAATTCCTGAATAGGTTGTATATGTTGCTCTCACTCTTACCTAATACAGACGTTCTGTTGGCAGGGAATCTTAATATAAATTAGTTAGATAGTTGCTCAACACAGGCAAAAAATGATTTGCTTCAATCTTTAAACTTCCAAATGTTAATTATGGGTCCTGCCCTAATTACTGGAAATTCAAGTACGTTAACTGATTACTTATATGTAAAGTTCTGGGATAAGCAGCTTTGTGAGGCGAGTAGTACACCTTCGGGCTTATCGGATTATGAGGCTATCTTGGCATATTTAACCTTAAGGAATAAAAAAACTAAAAAGATTAGAAGGGGACGAATTTATAACAGGTCCAGTTTTACTAAATTTAGAACAGAATGTCAAAGAATAGATTGGAGAGCAATGGAGAAATTTTCAGATCCACTTGATATTTTTAGCTTTAAAATTGCTGAATTGTTCAACAAAAATTTCCCAATAAAAATAGTAAAACAAAAATGTAAGAAGCCTTGGGTTACAAAGGGAATAAAAACTTCGTCTATGAATCTAAGAACTTTGCACACTCTTAAGAAGTACTTTCCTACTGAGTTTTTGAAAACCTATTATAATAATTATAAAATAGTGTACAGAAAGGTGATAAAAAAACGCTAAAAAAATATTCTACGCTAACAAAATTCATAATGCAAAAGTTAAAAGTAAAGAAATTTGGAAGATTGTTAACAGTTTAAGAGGTAGTGAAAAAATTCCTTTTGAGGCTCAGGTGGATCCCAATGAATTTAATAGTTTCTATTGCTCGGTAGCGAAGAGGATAATGTCTGGGGTACCATCAGATGTGGATCCTATGAGCTATCTGAAGCATGTTTCTGTTCCAGATTCTTTTTGCCTTTACCACACAAATGTCAATGAATTAAAGAGTGTATTTAAACAAATAAATAACAAAAATTCGTCAGGAATTGATAATATTTCATTAAAGATATTTAGCAATTTGCCTGACTGTGTGCTGAGGGTGCTTGCTAAGTTTGTAAATTTATCGTTTGATACGGGTACTTTCCCCGAGTTTGAAAACCGCTCTGTTTTTAAGGGTGGCAGCACTGATGATCCATCATGTTATCGCCCTATATCATTGCTGCCACCGCTCTCCAAGATAGTAGAAAAACTTGTTAAGTCTAGGATGGGGTCTTTTCTTCAGAGGCACAAATTGCTAAATGTCAACCAATTTGGGTTTCAAGACAAGAGCAGCACTAGTGATGCAATATTCAACTTCCTTCAAAGACTGTATCTTGGACTGAATGAGGGAGATATTGCGGCAGCAGTCTTTTGCGATTTCTCTAAAGCCTTCGATTGTGTGGACCGTAAGATATTGGTCGACATTCAATATGGATTTAGGGATAACACTTTGAGCTGGCTTCATTCCTACATGACGAACAGAAAACAATTATCAAGGGCCACAGTGGTATATCGGCAACACAGAACACCGAGCATGGAGTACCCCAAGGGTCAATGCTTTGTCTTCTGCTCTTTTTGATGTACATCAATGACATAGTTTACATCAGCATTAACACCTACATCAATTACATTATTCGCTGATGACACTACCATCTTGTTGCTAGGGACAGATAAAGTGACCTTGGAAGAGACGATTGGTCGATATATTCTTAAAGTAAAACATTGGTGCTACTGCAATAACCTAACTTGCAATATCTTCAAAACAAACATAACCTCCTTTAAGTGTGCGGTCACAGACATAAATCTAAACGATGAAGCACTTATTAATAAAGAATGTTCAAACCTTTTGGGTTTATTTATAGACTCTAAACTGAAATTTGAAGAACATATCGATAACTTGCGAAAAAACTTGCATCAGCATGTTATGCGTTGAGGATGGTTCGTGGTGAAATAACCATGCCATTGCAAGGGATGTATACTTTGCACTTGTGGAGTCGCATCTCTGATGCGGCGTTCGATTCTATAGAGGTTTTCCCCCAGTTTTTTTTTACTTTACAAAAACGGGCTGTTCGGCTTTTGTGTGGAGTCGGCTCTACGGAGCCCTGCCGACCTCTGTTTATCCGGGAGGGACTTCTTACATTGACTTACAGGACGCCAGGATAACTAGGTTGAACAGCAACAAATTGAGTTTGTGCATTCCAAGAAGTGCATTGACAAAGAATTCTATAATATATGAGGGGATAAAAATGTATAACTGCCTGCCTCTTGAAATCAAGTATCTGATCAATACTGACCCCTTTGCTAGACGGGTGAAGCAGTTTCTGCTCTTGAAGGCTTAATACTCTTTGGAAGAGTTTTATGTGGATAGATTCTAACTTGATTGCCTATCAGTCATTTATTGGTACTTGTGCAAATTGTGTCTGTCTATATCGTGTATTAATTGTGTCTGTGCCTCGGCCAAGGACTTTTTATTATATTCATTAATTTGTGTTTTTTTTCTCACTGATTTTAGCTATGTGATTAACATTTTAAGAGTCTCTGCAAAGCACTTTTTGTCCCGTACCGGGGTCGAAGTTAAGTGTTTAATAGTTATTAATAGTACATTGCTTTTTTTATATTCTAGTTACCATATGTGTTCGTACCTACTTATTGTTTTGCTACTATTAATGTGATATTGTTGTTATATTTATTTTTAGTTCAGCTCTGTAAATGAGACCCTTCAGGCCTTTTTCTACAATAAAGCATTTTTTGAATTTGACTTTGACTTTGAAAAATACTATTAATCTACGCTATGTTCTAAAAAATATACTTTATTGTTATCTAAAAATAAAATTAATTTTTATCAGTAGCTCGTCGACTATTGATAATGTAATATAAGGTGCCGCAAGAGTGGCTTGATCAAAAGACGACACTGAATAAATCGAGTGCTCTTCAATTCCCGACAAAAACATGTCTGGTTTTTAACTGATTCACTTGCAAAAGTTCATTTTTATCAAACACCTGCCCCTAACCTTATATCAAGTTTTTCATTTAAGTACGCACTTTTTGAAGTAATTAAATCAAAATTTATGTTCGCTTATAACTTGGGCGTAGTAGTAGTAATTTAATGGAATTTAAACAGCTAATTGAGCTGATTGAAACATATAGTTGTGTTTATAGTTTCTATAAGTGCCAGAGGGTCACTTCTACCGAGATAGAACTAAAAGTATTTTGAAAAAAGTACGTTTTCTACATACAAATTACTTTGCAGCTTAGCGGCTCAGATTCGTTCTTCGTTATGTGCACGATCCGTTGCATCTGCTATCAGTAATCGGTAAACCCAGTAGCATAAGATAAAGGGTCATTTTGGGTCATTTTAATGAAGACAATTCGTGAGTATCTAAATTCTTTTTGTGTCGGGAAAATATAAAATTACGGTTTTTATCTCTTTCTCTCGAACAGTGTGTTTAGAAAAGCCGACTACTTGGCGTGTCTATTTCAAAAACTGTATTAGAAGACACTTTAGAAATGATGATGCCTTTTATACAGGGTGAGATAGTTGCGTATCGGTATTTCGAGTTTTGGCACGACACCACGTAATATTTTATTACTGTGAAGCCTACTGAACTGGAGCATCAATTAAGTAGCGAGAGGATAAAAGCAGAACGAACATACCAAAATATGGCATCGATCCGGTTGAAAATGCCGAATTGTTGATTTTTTTTAGTTTACAGTCTGAAAAATCCACTTTAAGCGTACGTGCCAGGCAACGCATAGCGAATTTCAAGAAGTCAACGTCGGAGAAAGTTCTATACCAATTTTCCGTATGAGATCAACAAATACGAGAAAATGAAGGTTAAATTGAAGCATGCAGAAAAACGTACAAATTGTCCAATATTTCAGCAAATTTATGAGTCTGAATAGACAGCATTGCTTTTGATCCATTATGGAAAATTTAAAGAAATGACATGACGCTTTGTAGATTTATTAATTAATTGCCTGAAATCTCATTGATATCAGTTTGGAGCTGGGAAAATTGGTTAGAATCGGAAAATGTGGGAATTGTTTGTTAATTAGAGGCAGTTTCTAATGAATTTTATGGAAGATTTCGAGGTAAAATTTTAGTTTCAGCATATCGGTGCGTATAGTTTTTGTAGTAAGTAGATTTATTTGCCTGAAATCTCATTAACTCTTATCTTCGAACATGAAGTTTCGTAGACTCCTCCACGCACATTTCATACTGTATCACCTACCACAAACATCCGTGACGAACACTTATCGCAATTTATTTTTATTTTGGCGTTACGTACACTTCGGAGTCTGATAGACTCCTTGTCCGTATTACTGTCAGTATAATAATATTTTGCTATTGCGAGTTTCAGGCCAAGTTCTTCCAAACCAGGGAATGTTTAGATCTTAACTTTGAGCAAATCGGTGGTTCATTGATGTAAATAGTTAATTAATATAATAAATGAAGAGTGAAGACTGTGTGCATGTACGAAATGTACTACATGAAAAACTTTTCTATTCCATGCATACATTTAATCCAAAAGGACATCTTAATCAGCGTAACAGAGCGCTTTCGGCGATTGCCATCATCAGTGTTACCTACAAAGTGAGTAAAAGAACCACCCATTTGGTGGAAACCAGCAAAAGCTGTAAACTTTTTTGGGTTGAACAAAGAAAAAATTTGCAAATGGAGTAACCTATGGCGAAAATAGAAATGAAATTTGAATTTTTGAATTCTGAATTTATTAAGATAAAAAATGATAATTAAAACTGTATAATAAAAAGATGAGTTTATTTTTTATGTGATTTTAAGCAAAAGAAAAAGAAAACGGTGGAAGTTTTTTCACTCACTTGTCAGTTGGAACAAAAGAACATATCCACAAGAGGCACAAACTACATCAAAACGACAACGGTCACATCAAAATTTAAATAACACTTTACATTTTAAGAAAGGTTCACATAATTAAAAGGAATAAAAAATTAACAAACCGACGTGGGAACCACGTTTTGATGGAACGACAAACATGTCTCAGTTGACAAGCTTGACAAGTAAACCGCAGACGCAAAAAGATATACGTCAAGAAATGGCGGTAGTTTTAAATTTGAAAACAAAGTAATGTAAGAGAGAGGAAAAATGTTAAATATCTAATTTTACAAAATTTTACTTAAATTATAGAGAAAATACCACTGTGCCAGACTAGACCCAACAAACTGATTTGAAAGGTCTGATGCAAACTAGATTCAAGAAAAAGCTTAACTATTTAAAATGAGATTAGCTTGGGCCAGCTCTACTCCATGAAAGAGGAAGAACTAGAAAAACTCAACTAATTAAGAGAAGAGATTAGCCTGGGCTAATTCTACTCAAGGAACTGAAAAAAGGAAAGAGAGGAAGAAGTTAACTAATTAAGAGAAGAAATTAGCCTGAGCTAAATTTACTCGAAGAATTGAAAGAGGAAGAATCAGAAAAAGCTTAACTAATTAAGAGAAGAGCTAGCCTGGACTAACTCCACTCAAGAAAATGGAAAGAAAAGAAAGAAAAGAAAAGCTTAACTAATAAGGAGAAGAGACTGGCTTGAGCTACCTCAACTAGATAAAAATAAATTAAATATTTTATGCTATAAGTATTAAAAATTTATTTTTTTTATATATTTTTTGAGAGAAATAAAGTACTTAATTAATTTGCAAATTTTTTCTTTGTTCAACCCAAAAATTTTACGTCTTTTGCTGGTTTCCACTAATGGGTGGTTCTTTTACTCGCTATGCAGGTAACACGGATGATGGCAATCGCCGAAAGCGCTCTGTTACGCTGTTTAAGGTGTCCTTTTGGATTAAATCTATGCATGGAATACAAAAGTTTTTCATTTAGTACAGTTAATATAATGACCTATTTACTGAGAGTAAATATGAGTCAGTAAGTGAACAAGAAACCTCTGACAATCTAAGTATGACACTGAAAATAGCAAGACCATGGCCGTTTCTAATAGCGAAGATGATCCTGTTATCGGAAGTAAAAGTGAACAGGGATTAGGTCTTAATAGACTAGGGAATGAAAGTAGACGAAAAAATTGAAAATGAGCCGAAGGAAGCGTGAAAGGAAGCTACGAACATCAGCACATTAATTCTTCAAAAAATATTTTCACCTGAAATGTATAAATTAATTATAGTTTAGACAAATGCAAAATTAGCTTCCATGAGGAGAAAATACAAAAGGTTTTTTAGGACTGTTATTGTTTTCCGAAATGCTCAAAAGTAAGGATGAAGCTGCCAACAAAGGCAGGGACGTATTTCGAGCTGTTATGTCACAGGACGAATTTTTTTTATTTTGTTGGTGGCTGTACGATTTGACAATCCAGAAGAGAGAGGATAGAGAGAAAGAAAATCGAGTAGCGGCTATTAGTGAGTTGTTTAATATATTTTGCGAGAATGCTATAGTTCATATACAATCGGCGTAACTGCTTGCATAGACGAAATGTTAGTGAAGTTCCGTTGGAGATGTATATCCCATCCTAAGCAGAAAAGTATCAGATAAAAATAATGGAAATGATGAGAACGCAGTATTTATATAATGCATACATTTATGGCCGAAATGACAGCGACGGTCGTGTTCTAACAGATAAAAAGAAAAACCTCGGTAAACCATCACAGGCAGTTATCCTGCTGGCTAAGCCAATTTATAACTCAAATAGGAACATAACGGCCAACAACGTGTTTGGGTCTGTGGAACTCAATATATATTAAAAAATAACCATACATTTGTGGGAACTCTAAAAAAGAATAAAAGGGACATTCCTACTGAGTTTTTACCTGGAAGAAAACAAAAATTGGGTGAAACACTACGGGTTTACGAAGGATGATGAGCGCCTTTTACAATTCCACTGTGGAAGGAATAGACGAAATGAATGCGAAATATGCATTAGTCGACGGACTAGGAGGTGGACAATTGCTATTTTCTATAAACTGTTGCACCTTTTGTAGCGCAAACTCTTTCATGATGTTATTATGTACTCCTCTTTTCCGGTAAATGATATAATTTTGTGAAAATATTGGCGTATCAGTTAATTGAAAAAATTTGCATGATAAATTGAAAAAGCCGAAGTTGCCCGATGAATTAAAACAGTCAATCTGTCGCGGTTTACATCAAGAAGAGCTAATACCTCAGGCATATATATATATATATATA
>JAEQML010068653.1:0-18110 GCA_016904865.1 Pissodes strobi | reverse complement strand
ACAGATGGAGGTAACCCGGCGACACGTGTTTCTGCTTCTTGGCTTCGCCAGGCAATATGTATACATATGGGATCTCGTAAACGGTAAGAGATAGAGCAAAGTTTAAATTGGGGCAAAGTTGCGCAATTTAATGGTGATTGATATGCCGTTGAGAAATTTAGAAAATTCCGACTACTTCCGGAGATATCCGTAATAAACCGAAAATCAGCTATTTCATTTTTATTTTTTCCTGACTTTATTTCGAGAGATAATATAAAATAAATTTAACATTATTATTGCCACTTTTTCTCCTTTATAAGATGGCGGTATCAAATTTTAAATCTGACGTTTCGTGTCCGAGCCCCCATCATCAACTTCATTTTTTTAAATACGGACCTGGATATGTATTTCATTTTTTAGAAGCCTTTGGTTCCCCAAAACCAACGATGTATCACACTTGTCTAATAGCGGTAACAAATATTCTCATAAGTGAAATCATGTAAAAAAATGATCGCCCCATCTCTGTCTAACGCATTATCTCTTATGGAAAAAATCTAGATTTGTTGATTTATTGATAAGTGTAATACATCGTTGGTGTTGGTTTAAGGAGGCCAAAGGCTTCTAAAAAGTTAAATAAAAAATCCAGGTCCGTATTTAAAAAAATGAAGTTGATGATGGGGGCCCGGACACGAAACGTCATATTTAAAATTTGATACTGCCATCTTATAAAGGAGAAAAAGTGGCAATAATAATGTTAAATTCATTTTATATTATATCTTGAAATAAAGTCAGGAAAAAACAAAAATGAAATAGCTGATTTTCGGTTTATTACGGATATCTAATTATCACAGAAATCCCAAAGCATCCTTAGGTACTTTTTGATTGGGTTATTTTGGGTTAGTGAATTTAGGTACGCGTTTTTTGAACCTAAAAATGAAACTGACCGACCCTAGGTATGCAAATTACAAACATTTTTTTAACGTGTAAGATTGGAATTTTAATAGTTTCTTGTCGCACCCACATGTCAAATGGTGACTTTTTCGTATAAAAAACAAAATATACGGTTATATATACAACCTTGCAGCTAAACACAGTTAAATGTTTTTAAAGTTTCTGTGGAACCACTCAGTGTGAGCTTGATTGAGCGTGTGAGCGCTGAGATTAAATACAATAATATACAAGTAATTATAAAAGGATAAATGTTACCTTAATGTTCACAATAAGCTACTATGTACAATGTATTCACCAATTGACGAGCAACGTTCAATCGTTCAGCAGTTTACCTTTAAACACAGGGAGAGTCACTTAAAAACACTTATTAAGTCACTCCTTAGCTTCTATATACAAAGTACTTCAACTTATTGCAAATAAGAATGACGCAAGTTGTAGTGGTTGACAATATTATGCAGTCATGTGCATAATATATAACTGCTGTTGGTAGTTAGCATGACAGGGATGCCTTTGTGGATATGCGGGTTTGAGACACGCAAAAATGTATTCTAAAACACGCTACGCAGGTCGCGTAGGTAGGCAAAACTCCGTGTATTGAAATAGCACTTATGGGAAACTTTGTATTATAATAAGCAGATAATATTGGCCGAGTGCCAAGAACGCCGTTTACTTGTAGGCCTCTAAAACACGCTATACCGGGATGGCATAGACTTACTTGAATCCGAGAAATTGCAAATTGTGATAAGCAGTAAATTGCTGTTAGACAACAAATATGTCGCATTTGCCGGAGTTGGCCGGGAGCCAATAAATGCCTTTTACTTGTAGGCATTTGAGAGAGTGAAACTATGAACGGTACGCACACGTGAGTTCATAGCCACGGAGATGAATTTTGACTTGCTTGGAAAAGCGCCGGGAACGAGTCATTGAAAGACGACCACGACGAGATGTCGCAGAATACCACAAAAGGCCGTTTGAGAGAGTGAATCTTGAGATATTGGGAGTTCTCAACACGTGAAACTCGGCCACGCCACCGCGAGCGCGCACTAAGCGCGGCTTGCTTGGTTGGGGGTCGAGAAGCTACTCACAGATAAATATTAAGGGGGAAGCTACTATTTTCTAGAACGTGAGAACTAGATAAACTCGAACGCGTTGTCTCCTCCCCTTTTGGCGGGAGAAGTTACATCACTCCGGAAATATTTCTTCCATAAAGGGTAAATAATGTAAATACAGAGAAGTTATATAAAACCTAACATCAGCGATTGTCTAAAATAAACTTATGAATTTTAACACAAATCTGGTCGAAATACGTTAACTAGTTTTTATAAAATTCGATTCATATAGATAGGAAATTTAGAGAAGCTAAATTGATTGCTTCCGTTTTCGCTGTGAAAGCACAGTAATTGGCCGAATGCGTTTCTGCTTGTAGCTGACACGGTTTCGAAATACAACGAGGTCATTGGCCTAGCACGAATTATGCAGTTCGATGCAGGACTGCTTCTGTTGAACTAGCCGAGTCATGATACAAAGAAAACTGTTTTCTTGTATCATGCTGCCGGGTGCAGATGAGTAAACTTTGTAACGACATTCTTTCATTTCTTTGGAATGCGAAACACAGTGACGTGGAATGTTAATATAATACAAATTAAATTGCTAGATTTAAAAATATGTTCAAATAGTTTTTGAACATTAATTACTTGCGATTTAATTGCTAGACATCATTTTAAGGGAGGGTCGAACTTTTAAACCTAGTACTTTAGTGTGATCAGATTCTCGTAAATTGCGCGATTTTGATTGGGTTTCCGAGTGGGAGGTGATTGGGACCAAATATGTTCAAGTAAACCTTAACCCTCTTACCTCCGAATAACAATCGGATAAGAAGTAGGGCTAATGCTGTTAAGATCCTTAAAGAATACAAAACACGCAGAATGGTCCTACGAGACACGAAAAGAGCCTACGGGACACGAAAACATTCTTTCAGGATAAGATCTTACTCGCTCTTACGCTCTCAACTTATTACAAATTTTCTTTAGTATCTGCATGTTTGCTAGGTGGTATGCATATGTTTCCCGTATGAATAATGTGAATGTATCGAGAGTAGAGCACAGTGTAGGAACACATAGTTAAAGGGTCACAGTTTACTCCTTGGTACGAGGGCCTGATTGAAATGTAACTTAATTCTGGTAAATAAAGTAATCTTTCTTATGTACATTTTTCCTTTAATATATAAATTAATTTTATTTTTCGTATATGTTTACGGTTAGGTTATGTAAATTCGTTCTGCGTTTTCCTTGAACTGTACAAGTAAAGAGAAAATAGATTTATAAAAATGACCATTTGGGTTTTGTTGCCAGTATTGACTGGTCACTTAAGAAATTGTAATCATTCAAGATAATCGGTTAACAAACTTCTACTTTAGAACCTACTACCAAACAACGTCAACTTAACAAGGTCTTAACCGACAGTAGCGATAAATTATTCACCATTGTTACGATCACGTCTAAAGAGCCTTAGGTACAATGAGTGCGCCTTGGGCAGCGGCGTTTCAAAAAGTATCAAAAATTATTTATATATGTGAATCAATACGTTATCCATTGTCAGAGTCTGCTCCCTACCCGCTACGCCATCTTAGATTTAGATATGAGGCCTTCTAGTTTAGAGGGTGTTGAAAGAACTGATACGAAAGGGAGCTCTTTCGCTAAAACTTTTCTGCGCATGCCCGAATTTGGCAGGATTTCAATCGAATATGCGCACCAAAGCCAGTAGAGCAGCAGTAATATACAGATTTTTGTTTCTGGGAGAAAGTCCCAACAATATTACTTATTATTTTTCCGTCATATTGATCCCATAAAAATATGGACGGACTTGTCCATTTTTTTAAAATCATTTGGTATACCACTGAATATAGCGTCACCGATACACGAGAAATGATAATCGGTTGACAAGCTTTCGAGCAAATTAATATTTTTTACAAATCCTGTTGCGCCTAAAACCCTTTTAAATGAGTTAGCAATGTAAAATTATACCTTTACTTTAAGGATGCGGCCAGCGCAACATGTGCTCTGACTGCTCGTCGACGCCGGAGTGAGCCAATTAGTTATTTTTGACCTGGGCTACACCAGTTTAAAATAACTAAATCCGCAGAACCAAACTAGAAGATCCTCGGTCTTGAGAATTCTTAAGGGCGATTCAAAAGCAAATGACTATCAACTACACTTGTTTGGTTGAGGTATTTCGGAACAAATAAAAGACGGCACGTTCGTGCAGGCTTAAGTTTATTGGGTGCTCGTTAGACTTGGCGTTGGAAGTGTTGTAGTGTTTCTTTCAATAAACAAAATGACATAAATATAAAAGAGATGTAAAAGAGATTAATTGAAAACAAGTAATAACCTATATGCTCATAAATATAAAACAAGCTCAGTTGTGTATACATAGACTGTAATTTTAATGAAAATTATAATGAAAGTGAAATAGATAAAAGAATGATAGAATAATTGTTAGGCACGTTTGGCTATATCGGAAGTGATAATATAATATACCAAATGATTACGAAAGATCAAAATCAATTTCAATTAATTAATAATAAACACAATATGCATAAGGTATCTTTCGCCTCATCATACTGGTTATAAAACGTCATCAGGATAATAGTTATTACTACTAAACCTCGTGCGCGTCTACCATGGTATATGGGTCGCTGTTGTACATAAATAAACTTTAACCAAACGTAAAATTATTATAATCAGATAGTTCATCAGTCTGAACGACAATGTTTATCATATACCACGATATATATTAAATTGTAAGAATAAGGAAACATAATATAAAAAAAATATGAGCAATAATCGATCCACACTAGTAAATATAGCAGTTATTTAGATTAGCATTGGTAAGCAAGCTATGCTTACACCTAAACACTTCCAAAAATATTTATGTCCATACAACGCAGAAAGAAATGAAACACCCAATCTAATACAACGCTGATGATACTAATAACACGCTAACAACATTATGTAGAAGATCGCAAACTTATCTTATCTGGTCTCCGCCTTCTGCACGTAGGCTGGTGCTAGGCGCCTTGGGAGCTATAAAACTCTCAATGGCCATTGAGGTAATGCCCTTAGCTCTGTAGCTGCAGTTGGTACAGAAAACAGTCATCCACTTGGTTAGCTACTGAATCTCGCTCCAAATAAAACCCTAGCTACTTAGGGTTTTGGTAGGCAGGCACCCCTTGAGAAACGAAACAGCGTATCCTGTTCTGGAATCCCCCGCACGTGGCCAGTTACCAAAATAAATCTTGACTTCAGACGGAAATCCAACCAATCCAGTCAATTAATTTACTACACCAAACTGGTAACTATGCCAACTTCTCTAGCCCGAAATAAGATTATCCCCGTAAGGGCGAATTAGAAATTCTTAAACTTTTTATCATGCTTACGCACTACGTTCTCTTTGGATGGTTTAACAAGGAAGAGAACGAGGTCAAGTCAAGATCGTTCACCTCGAACGTCAAGTTCATTGTTAAAGGGCCAGAAAAAAATCGACCGATAGGCCTACTTTACATTGCCCTACGACAACAGGTAAAATACAAAAAGATGGTTGCCACCAAATTTAATAACATCTTCAATACGCAAAAAAACTTACATAAGGCAGTATGATATTATGTATTGCTGGCAGGACAAAGAAAACCGACGATAAAACCATTATCCACAATGACCACACAAACAGAAACCATTTAATTCCGGCTGCCGGCCATCTTAAACTCCTGACATCAAAACCACTAAAAAAATAAATCCACGGCGCAATAATTCAAGCCTAAACGCACCTGTAGCCAATAGTACGGAGTGGTATAGGGTAGGAGACCGATCGCAATACATTGATTTCGGTCACAGTTTTGCATCGATAAATCAGCTTCAAAAACTGCCATCAGACGCGCATGTGTTCCATGCGAGGCTAAAAATGCATGGATTCTTATGGGACAATAAGTATTTTTTATTGAAATTGGTTAACTTATTGTTTTCTGAGAGACAAATAATGATTTTATATTGAGTAAAAGCTATTTTTTAAATATTCATTAAAATTTCATCGACGGATTTTGCTTTATAATTTGATTAAATGATAAAAATTTGTCTACGTTAAAATAGCCTTATTTTAGATATTGGCAATATAGATCTGAAAACTAGTGTTTAAACCTAAGACTATATAATAAAGATAGACTCCGCGATTCATTCATAATTACGCTGCCGCCCTGGCCCCAACAATGTCTATTTGCTTGGCCGCTAGGAATTCGCCCGCAGACCCGTTTTAATGATGGGGCAGTGGAATAGCAAAACAACTACCTCTTTTTCAACTATCTATAAGGTTAAAACATAATATTTATTAAAAAGGCGAATAATTAAACTATTTTTAATGTAATTATAATAATTTTTGTTCTTATTACTATACAATAATTTTACTCCCATGAGTTTTCAGGTTATGTTGTTTGCAAACATTTAAAACATTGATGTAATTTTAAAAAAAAATTATAAAATCGACAGTATATATTTTAACGAATGCATTAATCGTTAATAGTGTTTATCAACAAATATTATTTTTACGTTAGGAGCTTGAAAGAGACTTGGGTTGTTCTCTCCACATTCTTTCCCGAGTTTCTTATCAGAAGAATAACCCGTTTTACACCTCGGCACGAAGCAAACTCTACTTTTATAACAAATTATGTCACTCATTGTTTATATTAATAACGCAAAAAGATAGTAAGAAATAGTTTTTTACAAAAATAATCCAAAAAAATCCCGCGTTGGTCTATCAAAAACACGAAAAATTAGCCTCACATGCGATTACTGTGCTTCTGTCGGCCAACCAGCGCACTAACCAAAAACAGGGACCGAAATCGCAAATGTCGCCATTAACGTTCGGTCTCCTACCCTATAGCCATCCGTAGCCAAGAGCCAGCATCTCTGTTGGAACCTGCTGCGAAGCAACCCGGGCGGTGTTGCCAAAGTTAGGGAACACAACGCAACCACTAAAACCTCTTGCCTACGCACATAAAGCGGAGCATATCAATAAATTATGTTGTTTCTTGTTGGCTTGGTCCGCAAACACATCAAAATCGCACGAGGATCGCTAGAGAAACATGTACAGCTGGCAACATTCCAAGAGTATCTCTCAATAGGCAACCAACAATTATTGTCAAGTCAGCTGTGGCTGTCTCATCTGACGTCCAAAGGTGATGATATCAGAAATAAACATTGACTGAATTTTTAACTTTTCCTATTAAATGTTGAAGCAATTCAATGGCGTTTGCCATCAACTGCGAGCTTACTCAACCCCCGACAAACTTAGAAACCAATATTTCTGACATCCATGAGACTGTTTTAATGTATATTATCACCGAGAAGGATATTATTCGGGAAGGTAAGAGAATTATTGAATGTTTTGAAATGCAATGATATAAATGCCTATAACTTTGAAGGTTTCCCTCGAACGATGGCCAGAATAAATTACGATTCATTGATTGATTATGTGCTAAGCCAGTGAAAATGTAAAGCCCGATCGATCACATTAAACAGCCCGATGAAATCAAGTTATGTACACGACTACAGAACTCTGAAACCTCCCTTGAACCGCTCGATAAAAGGCTGGGTCATGCGACAACCATGCATGTATCTAAACGAATATAGTCAAAAGCGATCTTATCGTGCGGGTCCAAAGGTCACAATTTCCAGTAAAAACTTCATTCGTGGCAGATTTTGCGTGTAAAATCTGTCAAAGGAATGATATTTAATGAAAAATGTGACCTTTGGACCCGCACGATAAGACCGCTTTTGACTGTAAGTAGTATTATACTTGGCTTAATGGACTAGCATAATATAATTATACTAATGTGACATGTAACAATCCTTGAAAGGGGCTAAATAAAACAATTTCGTCAATCAGTAAGTGGTTTTATTTTCAGCTCAGGGCTCAGGGGTCTGTCGTCAAACGTTGTACACGTATTTCCCCAACACCCCGCATATTTTAAAAAATATCCGTATCTATCGAATTTTCAGTATATAGTTATTCTTAATGATATAGGTTATCGATATATTGAACATTCGATGGCAGGTTTTAATATTGCCTTATATATAGTGCTTTCATTTGCTAATAATTGATTATTTTATATTTTCAACAATTTCTCAGTTATAGTTTTGTCCTTTGTTATGAGATGATATTATAGTTTTGCTAACGTAAATCCTGTACACTCTTATTTGTATAGCTAGTGAAATAGAATCGGCTGCAGGGCGTAATAATCAAGTTAAAATATGGATATTTTTTTTCTCTTGCTTTGATATAATTTTCTATATAAAATGAATACGTAATTATTATTAACTTAACGTTTCTTTATTTCTATAATAAACGTCCGAATCTGACCAGGAATTAACATTATGTTCAACGAGTCATCATTTACATTGATTATAGTGTGCCTTTTAACTAGATTATTGTATATGTTTCGACTCATCCATAATTTCTGTGCTACGGTCTCGTACTCAGTGACGACATTGTAGTCTTGAGAACCTAAATCCTCTACAGCACCATTCGTGTTGAAATGAAATCGATGATTATCTTTCAACCACTGGTTAGCTCCTAAAGTGGTTTCTTCAGCTGAGACTATTTCAAATGATGTAAACAGATCCTAAAACAAGATATTCAAAATATATTTTATTTCACAATAAAGTTTTATTACAGGCAGGATATGTTTTGGTAGCAATTAAGCATTCGCTAAATTTAAATAAACAAGATTGTGATAGGTTCATAGATGATAAGTTGTGATACACTATACGAACTGCAATCAAATAATATTAAAAACTAATAAATGAAAAACAAAAACATACACTTTATTCACATAGCTTTCTAAACCGAAAAACGTAGGTATACTTTTCTTATTACATATGGTAAATTACGTAGGTATTAGATACTGACTAGCTACTACTCACGACTTCTTACCATCTCAAAGTACTAGTCAGGTATGTATTTAAATAAAATAATAATGACGTGTTTCGTGGCTTTTCAAAATAGCAAATACTTATTGAGATAAAAAATATTTTAATTTTTAGTTGTTTCAACCCCTTGCAGTTTAAGTTTTGAAACATCTCTTATCGAATTTCTACACCCTAAAATCAACCTGCATGCCAAAATTCAGCTGTCTATACCAAGCTGCCTGGGCTGGGTCGTGATAGATGATTGAGTGAGTGACTGAGTACGATATGTTTAGTTTACCAAAAACATAAATACCATGGATAATATTATTGGAATAATTGATTCTATGGCAATTATCTTCTTGGTAAAGTTATCGAGAGATGGATATATTGGGCCTAAATCACTTCAGGATTTTATATGTTATTACACGCAGATAGATTATGATTTGTGAACATTGTTGCGGGATGGGGGAGGATTAAATATATTTTTATCGTACTTACTGCGAGGGCAACGACCACAGGCTGTGATAAAACCGAATCTTCATTTTTCTCGAAAACGTGCTCCAATCTTAACAGAAAACTGAAACCAATCCAAGGCTCCAGTGTTAAAATTTGTACATTCTTTGGAAGAGGATGTCTGAGCCCAGAAAACTGAAAATGTACATTTTATGATAAAAACAAAATTGCTTTCAACCTAATAGATTAGTCATTTTGGAATACGATATGGAGGGTAAGCGTGGAACAAATATAGTATCTTAGATTCATCACTTCAGTAAGAGTAGTCTACCGTGCTCCGAACAGTTTCGGTTAGTTGGGCTAATTGGCAAGTGTGCCTCTATACCAATACCTTTCTATGCCTTAACTAACGCTGGCAAGACTGGAGCGGTGAGAGCAAATTTATTTGATGCATAATATGAAGAATAAACTGTTTGTTTGTTATACCTCCAATTTTTAATCGGATTTTATTGGTTAAAGGATGGTGAACAGTTTTATTTAAAAAAATATGTAAGAACTTCCAAAATTACCTACGCTGTGTAAATAAAACCGTTTTGATAACAAATTGACAAATATTGTATGAACTGAGTTGTATAAAAACAAATGGAAGTCCGGGAGACACACTTAACGTGAGAAAAATCTTTCATCACCGGTTGCGGGTTAACGTTTTAAGAAACGGCTAACCCCGTTGTTTATACTGAATTTTATCTACTAAAGAAATATATTGAACTATACAGGGTGGCTCTGAAACTATTAACATATGCATATAAACACCTACACTATTGAATGTTAAGATCGCCCTTCTGTTTAAACAGGGCCTTAAATGGCAGAAATTAACAACAACAATCGCAATATAACTCTTATAAGGGTGAAACTATAGATTCACCCTTATAGAAAACGTTTTAGTGATGAAGCTTCCCTTTATTTCTTAACGGTTTTGATAATAGATACTAATGTTTCGGTATGGGGCAGATGAAACTCTCCACTGGTTCGAAGATTCTATAGTGCAGGTTAATTTGGGTTGGCTTTATGAAAAAAAAAACATTGGATTATTTTATTTATGTCGCTTTTATGGAATCATTGTCTTTAGAATTTTTAGACGAAACTATTGTCTCTAAACCAAGCTGAACTCAAAGCAATGGAAGAATGGTGCCAAACAGTGGGGCTGGAAATAAACCCATCGAAAACAACCATAGTGCCCTTCTTGAAAATTATCCGAATACACGGGACCAACATTACACCATCATCGAAAGTCAGATATCTAGGCATAACGCTGGACTGCAACTAAGGCTACCAGGGCCCTCATGGTATGCCGAAGCCTTGCAGGAAAAACCTGGCGATGTAAACCAGAAATCCTGCGACGGATGTACGCAATGATAGTAAGACCAACCCTACTTTGTGTGTAACATCAGCTCTCAACAAAGTACAATGCCTGGCGTGCATAAGCATAACAGGCGCAATGAAAACTTGTCCAACAGCTGCAATTGAGGTAATTGTGGGCCTCGCACCCCTATACATTGATGTGTAGCTAGACAAGCAATTACTAGAGTCACAAGAGACGGAGCGGGCGAGGGAGGATGGGTTAGAAAGAGTGAGTTAACGTTCCTGACAAAGCATATACGACTTCTAGGGTTCCCCAGGGACGATATAGTCAAAGGATACACTTTTGAAAAAAATTTCATGGTTGTGATAAGAAGTACAGAATAATGAAAAAAGAACACCACTTGCATTCTCACATCGCAGCAAAGTGTCATAAAATGGTATATTGACGGGGCAAGAACAGCCGGACAAATTCTCCGAAGCAATGGGAAAACACCCGGACACATTCCAGGCGGAAATTAAACGCCATAGGAAGATGTGCCCAGTTCAGCCTCGACAGAAACTTTAAGAACAAAAAGATTGTCATCTTCTCAGACAGACAAGCAGCTATCAAAGCACTGAGCTCAATAACAATCAGCTCCAGAATGGTATGGGAATGCCTAGATAGGCTAAAAAAACTAGACAAGAATAACAAGTTATCCCTGCAATGGATACCAGGGCAAGCTGGGATAGAAGGCAACGAAAAAGCAGACCAATTGGCAAAAGTAAGGCACAAACTCTGCTTTTAGGACCGGAAACTTTCTGTGGCATAGGAACGCACACCTACAAAAAAGAATTCAGGAAGGAAGAGTGAACCAAATGGATTAGTCTATGGGAACGGCTTCCAGGGTAAGGCAATCAAAAATGTTTCTAGGGCCCCCTCACCCAGGAAGATCAAAACACCTGATAACACTTAGTAAGAACAATTTCCGCATCTTCACCGCCTTTCTTACGGGCTACTGCCGGTTGAGAAGGTACTTGGAGAGAATAAAAATTGAAAACGAGGACAGTTGCCGGTTCTGTGAGAGGGGAAGGAAATCTCGGAACACCTTGTCACGCACTCCGTGACGGTCGCGAACGGGCGAATGGCCTCCTTCTAGTGCTGCATAGTCAAACAGCAGAAACTTCCATCCATAGAACCATCCAGACTACTTGCTTTTATTAAAGCACTGAAGCTGGATGAGGTACTCTGATTGAGAATCACATCAAGGGAAGCACGATGGAAGGGGAACACAATAGATCTCTACAGGTCACAGTGCATTAACACCCCCCTAGATCATTCATTCATTCATTGTCTCTGATTGTAGATGTTAGTAAAGAAAGTGGGGGATGAAGATATTGTAGATCGGCCAAGATGTTTCCACGTGCTCTAGATTTTTACGTCTCTCGAATTTTATTTGATGAGATTTTAAAGAAGCGCTGGTTTATCAAAACAAAAAAGAAATAAAATCTAATTATTCTAAAGAAATAAAGATGTTATTTGAAGGATGATTTTTAAAAAATGAGAAATACAAGATGTAAATATGAAAATAAGGTTTTATTACTACCAAGTGAATCTGCCAAAAACTTCGCGAAAATTGGCAGAAATTTGTTCTTATTGTCCTGCGTCCTTTTATTTCATATGTAGATTTTTGAAGTGAAACATTTTTTACACTGGACCTGGAGAGTAAAATGGTGAATGCGTTACAAAACGTGTGACACGGTGAGGCGAACGAAAGCAGAGAGGGAGATATAGCGTTGGTAAAGACCGTAGGAGAAAGAGTTATGCGCGAACGGAAGTGAAGAGGCAGACATAGCGTTGGTAAAAACAGAAGAAAAGAGAGTTATGCGTGGTATACCTAATACACAGCACAGGCTATTTTCCTTTCTTTTTTGTGCGGATGGAGTTTCACTTCTGGTGTGTGGTCCACAAGCACACTCAATTTTTTGTGGATGTTTTGTGTTTCAGAGGTATTTTAGTATTGATGCATGAGTCAAACTCATAACATTTAACATTAGCAGACGTTTTTATTTAACTAAGATATATTAATATGGAGGAAACAAGGTTTATTATTGCCGAATTATCTCAAAAATGCTAAAGTGTTTATCGCAATATTTCGCCATTTTAAATCGGGTAATAGAGAGAGTTTCAGTTTGCATCAAAATCTATTTTTTGAGAGCTTTAAAATTAAAATGGGATTGTTTTAACTGTTATTTTGAAATTGAAACCCTTTTAGTTTAAAACTGAAACTCGTCAAGGTAGGGAAATTGCGTGACAGGATAGGACTCGTACTGGGTCCTGGTCAGATACGGTCCTAATATAGAAGTTGATCCTCTTTGAACCATAAAGTGTGAAGTGTAAAGTGTGGGGGGGGGGGGAGATTTTTCGTTTAAATGAACCAAATACCACTTAAAGAATACAACTTGTAAACATTTGAAGTCTGCAGGAATATTTTTGCATTTTTGATAGGATATTCAAAGGATTCAGGAAAAAAATTAACTTTTGTATTTACCATTTTTTACTTCTTTTCAAATAAACATTGTAGGTGAGTGCAGAAATGTACGAGAAAACCCTGTAGGTTGCTTTTTTAACAGAAATATAGATACTACAGTTTTCTCGTTGACTTTGGAAACATACGAAGCATTGCGGATTTTGGATATTTTTGGGTGTAAATTGACCTTAACCATTTTAGTATCTCAAGCAGTTAGTGGTGTGCAAAGGCCGGAACTTTCATTAGAAGAAAACAAATCAGGTCAAGTTATTGAAAATATCGTGACAGGTGAATGGGTGGTAGCCATTTACAATGACATGCGTAATCCAGGATTTTTAACAAAGACTGACAATGATTAGATCACAATAAAATATATGAACCGTTCTGGACAATTGTGTTTTAGGCCCAACAAGGCCAGATAATGACGTTATTAATAAAAATGGTATTCTGTGCAAACTGCAATCTCCAGTAAAAATTACTAGTAGACGTTTTAGTTTTAGGAATGTGTCGTTCAGATTTAGTTCAACTGACTTTTTTCTTTTAAGTAACTCAGTAAAATATGCTAGAATGGTTCATAAAGTGCTCGATATGCATTATATCTTTTAATTACCGTCGGTTTCGAGCTATAATTTTATTTAATACACTTTATACTGTCAAATTGTGAATTTGGAAATAATCTAAATTAATTAGGCGTAGGATAATGATAAAGCAGATTTAATAGTAATTTTTGAAATATGTTCTCTTTGATATTATACCAGGGCCAAAGATACTGAAAACCACCCATATAGAGCCAATGGGCAAGTTGTTACAGTGATCTCCCATAGAAGCAAAATATTTATATCACTTAATAGTTAATCATATTTCATACCTCCATATCATAACTTAATTGATCATCCTTGTTGGACTTCGGTGTAATAAATGTCCAAGTATCTAAGAGCCTCCTTTGGGCTATGTCTTTGATAAGCGTTGCGATTCGGTCACCTGAAATAAAAAAAACCTTACATTACCTACTAAATAACTATTTAAATAATGCCTGGTTGCACCACAAATTTAAGTAATATTTCGATTCCGCTTAGCGTGGAATAGATTTATATTACGTCATCTAAATATGGTTAAAATGTACATACAATATGGTTAAAATGTACATACAATATAGTTAAAATGTACATAGAAACATGGCTAAAATGCACAGACTTATTTGCTACTTAACTTCTGACAAAGTTTGCTACTTATCTATTTAGTAAATTGATATAAACTGATCGAAATAAATTAATGATATTGTGCTTTCTCTGAAAAGAAATAATTTACGACAAAAAAATGGGCACGTCTATGTTCACCAATCACTCATCAGGAAGAATGTCGTTTATGCGCATTAAATATTGTAGTGAAATAAATCTTCAACAACATCAAAAAGGTGGATTTTTTTGTTTTGTATGTTGCAAAGTAAATATCTGTCATATTGTGTTTAATTGTGTGTACTGTAGCATGAATAGGTGTCATTTAAGTACAAATGATGCAATCAACCCATTGGAGTGCTGCTTGGAGGTGCCCGAGGCGGATGCAGCAATTTCCCATTTGAATAACCGATTTAGTGAGACTGGAACTGCTAGAGATAAGGCAGACTATGATACACAAATACAAGGGAATATCGATTAATACTGAGAGGAGCTAGGATGGAACCTACAAGAAACTGTACGTTGCTGAGTCAGGACTTTTTTGCTGCTAGTAGAATTCGCATAACCTCGAGAACTATTTTAAATCTCGTTCACGCTAAGTAGATTTGCATTGCTATAAGCCAATTAGGCGCCCCCGTTGACAGTAGAAAACAGAGCTCAACGTTTGCTTTGGTGTAATGAAAAACAAATTGGCAGGATGAGGGGCGTACCGTGATGTTTAGCGATGAGAACTGCTTTTGCTTCCGTGCTGACAGGCGTTTAGTCAATAAGAGCTGATGACCGATATGTTCAAGCAGTACATCTATTCGCAAGTGGAGGTGTGATGGTATAAGGTGGAATTTTTTGCGGAGGTCCAACGGTGACAGGTGAAATTTATGCCCATGACTTTATGAATTATTATCGTTGGAATTTGAAACTTACTTTTAGATTTATAGTTCAACAACAGCTGGCATTTTACGATATTAATCATTTGCATTACCTCCACTCTTTTCAGATTTAAACGGCATTGAACATATGGGGCATGATTGGGAGAGCAGTTCTTCCGGATCTATAGGATGGATTGATTCAAGATCAGTTAAATCATTTAATTTTAAGTATGCGTCGTCGAGTTGAAGCAGTTACAGCCAACAGAAGAGGTGGCATTATACACACTGTTAATAAAGTAGCAGTTAAAAAATACGTACTTTATTATAGAATTGTATTGTTAAATTCACTATATAAAACAATGTTTAAATAGAACAGATGGGTTTTGTTTTTAGAAGGAATAAAGGTACAGGGTGGCCCGTTTATTATGGGATGACACCTTATCTCAGAATCTACGGGTGTACCAAAAAAAGTTTAATACAAAAGTTTTTGGATTTACTTAAACTTTTAAAATATTATATTTTTATATATACAGGGTGCTTGTATTTTCGTGGGCAAGTATCAACTCTCTTATTTTAAATAGAATACCCTGTATATTAAGGCATTTTTGAATTCCTCGAAAAATTCTAGATATATTTTATATATAATATCCTAGTCTAACCGCTTTTGATACATTTTGAATTTTATGTCAAAATGACGTTGGCAGGTCTAAATATAATTATCAATTTCTCCTATTGAAATTTTTTAATATTTATAATTGGATTTGGTTTCCTTGTAGAAGGGGATATACCTTAGTGGTCTGTGTTGACATTTTTATAATAAATAAAAACAGGGTGATCAAACACTAACATTAAAAATCTAAATGAAAATGTAGTTAAAATTAATTTTTTTTTCAAAAAAAAAACCTATATTTATAATTTAATCAAATTTAGCATTAAAAATAAGGGCGACTTTGTATAAAACTGTCTATTCGAAAAACTTGTAGCTTTGGAAATATTGGCAATTTAACATTTTTCTATTGTAAAAATGCTATACGGCTTTTATGTTTTGTTATTAGTTGGCCATGACGGCGAGGCCTGGAGAAAAAAAAACAATCGAGCGCTACAGAAATGACACTATTTCTTGTCGTGTTACAATACACCTACTTATTACCCCAGCCGGGACGATTAAGTTATTAATTTTTCGTCGGGCGCAGCTGTTCTAGCAGATATAACAGTCTTTCTTTTGCGTCGTATACGGTAACCAATAGTGCTAAAATCCCCACCGCATAGGTAGCCTCCTATGTTTAGACCAGCTATCGATACGTCCGTGGCAGTTTGTGTTAGAAGGTTTGATGTGCACGTTGCAAACATTTTGATCTCTTGGATACACCTCTATCACCTCTATCCTGGTTACGACTTACATACCCGATTTAGATATAAGTTCAGAATATGCCTTTTTATCCGAAGCGACCTTTCATGTCACCGCGAGGAAACACTCGAACCGAACAACCTTGACGTCATGTGGCTCAAGTTCACCGCCAAGGGATTAACCAAGTTTATATGTTGTCTCTATCGCCCTCCGAGCGATAGAGCCTACCAAAGCTTTTTCACAACACTAGCTACCACTTTTTACTCAATACATGTCGATCACCCCAGTTCAGAAATAATCGTTCTGGGAGACTTCAATGCCCACAACACCAACTGGCTCAAACATCACAACAAGACCGACAACGAAGGTAGAGAAGCTGAAGCATTTGCCATCAGCTGCGGGCTTACTCAACTTGTAGACGAACCAACTCAAATCTCAGAGAGGGGCGAATTCGCCGCCCTCCTGGATCTTTTTCTGACCACCAATCCTGACCAGTACAAGGTTACAGTTGGTCCGCCATTAGGTACCTCCGACCACAAACTTATTACAACGGTTTGTGAATTGCCACACATACAGAAGGAACCACCATTGCTTCGCAAAATCTGGCATTACAATTCTGCAAACTGGGACGATCTAAGGCAGGTCTACCTAGATTTTCCTTGACTCGACGTCTGCTTTGCCACTGACGACCCGTCAGACTGCTGCGAAGAGATCATGCAAGTAATCTCCTCAGGAATGGAAGCATACATCCCAAATTCCATCAAGTTACCATCAAAAGGAAAGCCCTGGTTCGACAAAAGATGCGAAAGAGCTGTAGGAAGGAAACAGCAAGCCTATAAGTGCTGGCAGTAAAATCAGACCGCTGAAAATCGCAATTATTTTATCGAAGCGAGAAACGAGTGCAAGCGTGTGATCGACGAAACTAAGGACAAACACAATCAAAGGATCAGGAATAAACTTTTGCAATGCCCCAGTGGTTCCAGGAATTTCTGGTCGGTAGCAAAGGCAGTAAGTAACAACTTTACAAAAACGTCTCTCCCACCTTTGACGGACGAACGTGGCATCACGGCGGCTACAGCCAAGGAAAAAGCAAACATGCTCGCCAAAATGTTTTCATCGCACTCTACCTTAGACGTGCCCCAAGGCAGGACTCTCCCCACTATACCGAACATCAACACTACCATGGCAGAAGTCAAGTTTTCTCACCGTGATATTCGCAAAATCCTTAAAGAACTAGATACGCAAAAGGCATCGGGATCGGACGGAATACCTGCCATCGTGCTAAAGAACTGCGCCAACGAACTAACACCCGTTTTTTCCAAGCTTTTTTCTCTTTCTTACAGAAAAGGGATTTACCCATCCTCTTGGAAAGTTGCTCGAGTGCAACCTGTTCCAAAAAAAGGCAAGAAAACCACGCCCTCAAACTATCGCCCAATTGCCTTGCTTCCAATAATCTCCAAAGTCATGGAACGTGTAGTCAACCAGCAACTACTCAAGTACCTCGAGAGCAACAG